>LR880968.1:961567531-961599763 GCA_904067115.1 Aegilops sharonensis | reverse complement strand
GGGGGGGGGCGGTTGGGCCGGCCCACGGTGTGGCCGACTGGGCCAGGTGGGGGGGCTGGCCCAGTTGGGCCAGTGGGGTTTCCTCCCCCACTCTTTTTGTTTTTATTCTTTTTTTTTCTTTTCTTATTTTCTTCTTTTCAGTTTTAGCTTATTTAAAATGTCAAAGCATTTTACAAAATTTTGTGCACCCCACCATAATTAGGTTTGTTATTTTAGACAACCCCCGAACATTTTAGTTTTAGTTTTTGAAAACTTTTATCGTTTGCTTTTGTTTTAAAATTTGAATTTGAACCGGGATCGATTCATCGTGAGTTTAGTCACAGTAACCGAGGTGACGTGGCTTCATTAGCCGGGATTACTGTAGCTTAATTATCCGGGTGTTACAGAGTTGATCAGAAATTGAATGTTATTCATTATGCTTGTAAAACTTTGGATAGTGCTCAAAATAATTATGCTCGTACTGAGAAGGAATTTTGAGCAGTTGTGTTTGCATGTGATAAATTCGGACCTTATATTGTTGACTCTAAAGTTACCGTTCACACCGATCATGCTGCTATTAAATACCTCATGGAAAATAAAGATGGTAAACCTAGACTGATTAGGTTGGTTCTTTTGCTTCAAGAGTTTGATTTGCATATTGTTGATAGGAAGGGAGCTGAAACTCCTGTAGGAGATAATTTGTCTAGGATGGAAAATATTCTTGATGACCCACTCCCTATTTATGATAGTTTTCCTAATTAGCAATTAGCTGTCATAAATGCATCTACTTCTCGCAACAATCCTTAGTATGCAAACTATGCAAATTACATTGTTGCTAAATATATACCACCTAGTTACACTTAGCAACAAAAGGAAAAGTTCTTCTTTGATTTGAGGCATTACTTTTAGGACGACCCACATTTATATAAAGAAGGAGTAGATGGTGTTATTAGACGTTGTGTGCCTGAGAATGAATAGGAACAAATCCTACGGAAGTGTCATTCCGAGGCATATGGGGGACACCATGAAGGAGACAGAACAACACATAAGGTATTATACTCTGGTTTTTATTGGTCTACTCTCTATAACGATGTACGTAATTTCATTCTTTCTTGTGATGAATGTCAAAGAATTGGTAATATTGGTAGACGTCAGGAAATGCCTATGAATTATACACTTATTATTGAACCATTTAATGTTTGGGTTTTGATTCTATGGGACCTTTTCCTTCCTCTAATGGGTGCACTCATATTTTAGTTGTTTTTCATTATATTACTAAGTGGGTAGAAGCTATCCCAACTAGTAGTGCTGATCATAGCACATCTATTAAAATACTTAAAGAATTTATCTTTCCAAGGTTTGGAGTCCCTAGATACTTAATGATTGATGGTGTTTCACATTTTATTCATGGTGTATTCTGTAAACTCCTACCTAAGGCCCTGTTCGGAACTTCCCCGCTCCGTGGAGTTGGGAAGTAGGGTTTTGGCAGCTCCGCCTAATTAAGCTAAAGGATGGTCCGCTCCCGGAGCGGAGTTAACAAAGCAGAGAGAAACCGAACACAGCCTAAATATGATGTCAACTATAGAATCGCATCACCTTATCATCCTAAGTCTAGTGGTCAAGTTAAATTGAGCAATAAAGAAATAAAATTAATTTTGCGAAAGACTGGTCTAAAAAACTTGATGATGCACTATGGGCTTATCAAACTGCTTTGTAATGCAAGGAAAGTAATACTATGTTACGAACAAAAATAAAAAATAGTAATACCATTGAATACCATATGGTATACACTTTTATGTTTAATACAAACTACTACATATTTTGTAATGCATATTTCAGTAAATAATCGGTACAAATGTATTAATTATTCTCAATATTTTATTATTTTATATATAATAATTTGTATTGAATATAAATATATTATTCAAATCATATAATAAGTATAGAAGTTCTTTTTGCAATTTTTTTATTTATATACTACATATCATTAATTATTATAAACATACTATTGTATATTTACTTTATAATTATTTTGTAACACCTTGTATGCAAACACTTGATATATTTTAGCATTTTTACATTATGACACATATGTAAATATAGTTTATTACGAATAAGGAATTTTTTCATGAAATACTTATATTTTATATATAACTTTCGTATCTTATACTATAATACAATATGTTTATTCCTATTTGCATGTGTCATAAAAGAACTAGTAAGGTCATTTCTGTCAAATTTTGATTTCAATCCTTTAAATTGAGATGCACATGCTCACATTTTATACTTAGGCTAAGGTTGCAATGCCAATTCTACGTGGACCAAAACAACTATTATTCGTTGAGTTCACTCTGATGGAACTTAAAAAAAGTCACTTATGTCTTTACCATTTCGGAATAAATAAAGTGTGTATCCAAGCCATCTAAGAAAGAAATGCTCTTAGTTGTTTCAAAACTCAAATTGGCTTGTTGTGTCCTTGGTGGTGCACGACACCAAGACAGATGTAGTTTTATACTTTAACATGATGTTTTTTTACAATGTATTCAGGTTAACATTATCCAATGCTCATAAACAAAAAATTATTCCATGAAAAAATATCTCAAAGTGAAAATATGATTCAATCAATGTGCATCGACATTTTCCATGTCCACTGGCACATGCGAAAATAATATGGGACCTCATAAAAAGCCTCTAGATTTAAAGATGATTTATATAAAATAAAATATATTCTTCATATACAAGCGATTTGACCCAAGGAAAATATCTTAGACAAATGGAAAAACCTTCCATTGCAACAAAGTCATTTTGTGAGAACGAAATTTGGGGGTTTGATCCTCTACAAAGTTAGATTGTCGGATTGCTCCTTTTATGTTACAAGTATATAAATGGAAATAAAATGATAATTCAAATATTTGATATAAATGATTGTTCTGTCTAGCCCAACTAATCAACTTCTAAGGCATGACCTAGTGGTGGAAATGGGTTGGTGCCTTCCCACCCACCCAGGTTCAAGGTATGATACTTGCAATTCCGGGTACTTGCACCAATTATACTGTAGGGGTCGCCCTTACAGTCTTTTTGTAAAAAAAAATTCCTTTTTAGGAGCCTCTCTTTGTGGTTGTTTACCCATGATACTTTGTGTTAAAAACTCGGTTAATCATTTTATTTGTGAGATTGAGTTTGAATGGACAAAATATTGTGCCCCAAAATGAGCTGAGATAGACAACACAATATGATCGTGTAAAATTAAGTAGGCTCTTAAGGCCTTGTTTGAAAGAGGAGGTTTGACAAGGATTAGAGGGGGAATATCCCCGTAGGGCCCAAAATCCCCATAAATCCTTGTCAGCCTGTTTAACACGCAGGGATTGAACAAGACAACCCCCTTTGATTCCCCATGAACCCCTCTCAATCCACATGGTATAGAAAACCCGCAGCCACTCGTGAACAGAGGAGAATGGGACGTTCGCTATGATGCTACTGTTGTAGGATGCTTAAAAAATAGGGAGATGTGAGGGGGAAGGGGTTACTAAGGAATTGAGGTTATTGGGTGGAGGAGAGGGATTCACCAACTCCTCTCCAATCAACATCTCCTTTGGGGTAGCAAAACATCCCTTGTCAACCGAGGCCTAAAGTAGGTTGAAACCCATGGGCTCTACATCCAAGGATGCACACATCCATCTTTATCCAAATAGTTGGCTCTTCCAATGTGTCTGTATGATTCGCTTGTACACAAATCGCAAACAAATATTTGCAGTCCAAATCATTGTTGGACCATTTTGGATAAGTACGAACTATGTATCATTATACCAAAGTATGTTTAGAAAAGTCATAAAACCCACCCTGTATGACAAGAAAAGCAGGGCATAAAAGCAAAGCGAAACACATTTGTATCTCTATTGCCCCTCAATTTATACGTGATTTAAATTATTTCTTTAGTTCTATAAAATGAGTTTTGGTTCCACAACATTTCCAATAATCATTTCAAAACACTTCCTATGGAATATATACATAAATCTTTAATGATAACAAAAAAAATTTGATCCTTAACTGTCAAATTAAAATTCAGAGAGAAAATATCTGAGAAAAAAATAGCATGACAGTTTTATTCAAAAAAGGCCTAAAGAATATTGGACATTAATGCACACATGCTCGAATCTATCCACCATCTGCAAGAATTTTGATTCCAATAAGCAAAAGACAAAGCACTTTTATTTGCTAGTTGTGGGCTATATATATAGCTGTTGGTTTGAGGTTTACCGGGCAAGCAAAAGTCTCCCCACCAAAATAAAAAATGGGTTGGCCGAGAGGGACACCAGGCCACCACAGAATTGCACAAGAAAAAATGTGCGACACATGGACGCTTGATCAGGCCGAGCACGAATCTCAAGGAAATATCCAGGGTTCACATCACAATCAAGACCACCCGAAAAGCGCATGTGTATTACGACCATGCCATGAGCGTGGACAGTGGCAAAAGTAAAAGTGCAACGGGTGGAGACCGGTTTGAAAATAAAACTCTCCAATGTTAATCCAGAAACACCAAAATATCTTATATGGCCTTATAAGTCGGATGATGCAAAGAAAACCCTATCATTAGTAAACAAAAAAATATTCCAAGGAAAATATCTCAAAGCGAAAGAAATGAATCAAGCCATGCAATCAAGCATTTTCCGTGTCCATGACCGCAAGCGAAAATATCTATGGAACCTCATAAAAAGCCTCGGGATTTAAAGCTAGTCCACACAGAATAAATTCTATATATCCTTCATATGCACTGATTTTTATCTGAATGAATTTTTTTAGAACAATGGAAGGACCTTTCACTGCAACAGGGTCGTTTCATGAGCAGCTAATTTGGGATTTGTGTTTTGGTCCTCTACGAAGTGAGTCTTTTAGCTTACTCCTTTCGTGTTATATTTGAATATTTGGTAATAAAGACGACAACTGAAATATTTTATATAAAAGGATTGTTCTATCTACCTTTCCTTTTCTTGCTAGTGAGTTTACGATTGAGTCACTGAAAACTCTATGAATCACTTTTTTTTCTTGCTAGCGAGTTTGAAAAAGGTTTTGCTCAAAAATGGGCCGAGAGGGACAAAACAACTGAACAAAATCTATGTAAAGCCGTAGGCTGTTTGCTGCCTGTGTGATCCGATTGTACATAAATGTCAAGGAGATACCTAATCACAGTTTGACCGGTCTATAATTATTTTTAAATAAGGTTAGAAAGTCTGAAAACCCATCATCTAAGACAAGAAAAAGCTCGACATGAAAAAGAGTGAAACACATTTGTTTGGCAGATGCGCCCTCAATTAATATGTGATTTAAACTATCTCTCTAGCTTCATATAAAATGAGTTTTGGTTCCACAATACTTCCAATATTCATCTCACAACACTTCCTATGGGGTATATTATTGATAACAAAACAAATTTGATCTTAATTCATGAATTAAATATCCAAAAGAAAATATCGCAAGAAAAATATCTGTCGCTGGAACTTTACAAGAAAGATCTAAGAATATTGGACATTATTGCACACAAGTTAGATTCTATCCACCATGTGCAGGAATTTTCTATTCCAATCAGCAAGCGGGAAAGCACTTTTTTTGCTAGATGTGGGATGTGTAGCCGCTGGGCCTGAGCTTGAACGGGCATGCAAAAGTCTCCCCTCCAAAATAAAAATATGCCGCCCTAGAGCGACGCCACCGCACCACGCACGGAATCTCGCATAAGAAAAAGCGTAGGGCGTACCCGACGTGGCCGCCTGATCGAGCCATGCACTGATCTTGAGGTAATATCCCCCGTCCACGTCGGCCGGAAAGTGCATCAAAAGATAGTGCCATGCGGAAAGGACGGCCGCTATGGGAAAAGCGTATCGAAAATATCGCAGTGACCGGTCCACGTGGCCATCCCGATCTGCGCTTTATTCCCTTTTCCGGCCATTAAATATCACCGCCCCCACCCACCTCATCCCTCCCTACCAAAGTATCTTCTTTGCCTGGCAAGCTAAGCTTCCCTCCTCCCCTCTACCCACCCACCGCCGCCGGTTGCCGGAGCCGCCGGAGTTAACTAGATGATATGGAGATGGCAAGGGGAATTCTTCTGACCGGGTGATTCATCCGAGGCTGAGATTGGCGCTGAGAGGTTCGGCCGGGCTAGGTTAATTTTTTCTGGGTCGATGGTTGGGTTGGGGATCCAATCCGTCCAATCCAATCCATGGGGGAGGAGTCAGGTGGCTACGATTTTGACTTCGCGGGAGGAGGAGGGGCCTATGGCGGGTACGACAGGAGGGTGACGGAGTGGGAGTCGGGGCTGCCGTGGTGCGATGAGTTGACCCCACAGCTGCAGCCGCTAATGTCGTCGGGCCTCGCTGCAGCGTTCCATATCCCGCCGGAGCTGGGGAGCACGCTGCTCGACATGCACCGTGTGTCCACAGCCACCGTGTCCCGTCTCCGCCTTCTCCTCCTCGTCCCCCGGGTGGAGACGGTGTTGAAAATAAAACTCTCAGATGTTAATCCAGAAGCACTAAAATACCGACATTGCCTTATTAGTCGGATGATATAAACGAAAACCCTATCGTTAATAAACAAAAATTTATTCCAAGGAAAAAATATCTCAAGGCGAAAGAGGCGAATCAAGCCATGCAGTCAAACATTTACCATGTCCATGGTCGCACACGAAAATATCTATGGAACCTCATAAAAAGCCTCGGGATTTAAATCTATTCCACACTAAGTAAATTCTATATATCCTTCATATACATGGATTTTGATGCGAAAGAACTTTTTTAGAAAGTGGAAAGATCTTTCACTCAACAGAGTCGTTTCATGAGCAGCTAATTTGGAATTTGGGTTTTGGTCCTCTACGAAGTGAGTCTTTCGGCTTACTACTTTCATGTTACAAGTGAATATTTCGAAATAAAAATGAGAACTGAAATATTTCATATAAAAGGATCGTTCTATCTAGACCATCTAATGTCTTCTTTTCAAGAGCCACTCTTTGTGGTTGTATCGCCTTGATATGATTGAATCACTCGAAACAATCACTTTTTTTTTCTTGCTAGCGAGTTTGAGCGGGCACAAAACAAAAGAATATAATCATATGTAAAGGTGTAGGCTCTTTGCTGTTTTGTGATCCGGTTGGAGCGGTCTTATAATTATTTTTAAATGAGGTTAGAAAAGTCTCAAAATCCACCCCTCTAAAACAAAAGAAGCTCGACATGAAAACAAAGTGAAATAAATTTGTTTCTCACACGCCCCAGCAAATAATACGCGATTTAAATCATTTCTCTATCTCCATATCAAATGAGTTTTGGCTTCCTATGTACAGTACTACATAAAAAGAACCGATCCTTAATGCGCAAACTAAATATCCGAGAGAGAGAAAATATCCTCGCAAAAATATCTATCGCCGGAACTTCATAACAAGAAATGCCCAAAGAATATCGGACAGACATTATTGCACACGAGCTAAAAGCCAGAATCTATCCACCATCCATGCGCAAGAATTTCGATTCCAATAAGCAAGCACAAGGGAAATCACTTTTTATTGCTTTTTTTTTGAGACAAATCACTTTTTATTGCTGGCCTGAGCTTGACCGGGCGAGCTAGCAAAAGTCTCCCCTCCCATCCAAAACTAAAAACGGGCCGCCCGAGAGCGACCCCGGGCCAGGCCACCCTACGGAATCGCACAAGAGAAAGTGACGTGGCCGTCCGATCGGGCCGGGCGCGGATCTCGAGGCGACGTCGCCGGTCCACGTCGGCCGGAAAAGCGCACGCGAAATTACGATCGTGCCATGGAGAATGGACGGCGGCGATGGGGAAAAGCGTATCGAAAATATCGCGGTGACCGGTCCACGTGGCCATCCCGATCCGCGCTTTATTCCCTTTTCCGGGCATTAAATTATCCCCCGCCCCCGCCCACCTCACCTCATCCCGCCCCACAAAAATATCTTCTTTCTCCCCCTGCCTCCCCTCCACCCACCCACCGCCCGCCGCCGGCCGTCAGAGCCGCCGGAGTCCGGCAGCCAGAACTAGATGATACGGAGATGGCGAGGGTAAGCTTTCTGATCGGGTGATTCCTCAGGGCTGGGATTGGGGCTGAGAGGTTTGGCTGGGCTGAATTTTTTGGCTTCTTGATTGGGTTGGGGATCCAATCCGTCCAATCCAATCCAATCCAAGCCATGGGGGAGGAGGCCGGCGGCTACGATTTTGACTTCGGGGGCGGGGGAGGGGGCTACGGAGGGTACGACGGGAGGGTGACGGAGTGGGAGACGGGGCTGCCGGGGTGCGACGAGCTGACCCCGCTGTCGCAGCCGCTGGTGCCGCCGGGGCTCGCCGCGGCGTTCCGCATCCCGCCGGAGCCGGGGCGGACGCTCCTCGACGTGCACCGCGCGTCCTCCGCCACCGTGTCCCGCCTCCGCTCCGCCTCCTCGTCCCCCTCCTCGGGCAACGCCCACGCCACGGGCGCCAACGGCGGCTCCTTCCCGTCCTTCCCCGGCAAGGCGGCGGCGGCGGCGCCGGCCGGGGAGGACAGCGGCAACCGGGACAACAACTCGGCCGACTCGGGCGGGGACAAGTCGTCGGCGGCGGCGGCGACGAAGCGGGCGCGGCTGGTGTGGACGCCGCAGCTGCACAAGCGGTTCGTGGAGGTGGTGGCGCACCTGGGGATCAAGAGCGCGGTGCCCAAGACCATCATGCAGCTGATGAACGTGGAGGGGCTCACCCGCGAGAACGTCGCCAGCCACCTCCAGAAGTACCGCCTCTACGTCAAGCGGATGCAGGGCCTCTCCAACGAGGGGCCCTCCGCCTCCGACCACATCTTCGCCTCCACGCCCGTGCCGCCCAGCCTGCGCGAGCCCCAGGTGCCCGTGCCGCACGCCGCCGCCATGGCCCCCGCCATGTACCACCACCACCCGGCCCCCATGGGCGGCGTCGCCGCCGGCCACGGCGGCTACTACCAGCAGCAGCACAGCGGCCACGCCGTCTACAACGGGTACGGCGGACACGGCGGCGGCGGCGGCGTCTCCTCCTACCCGCACTACCACCACGGCGACCAGTAGGTGAGGATAACCATCGATCCAGATGCTCTGCTTCTCTGTCACAAGTGTGTGTTTGCTCCTGCTCATCAGTCAGTCAACAGATGTTGTAATTGTAACCTGTAATCAGTCAGTCGGTCAGTCCATGATCCATCATCAGTCTAGCTTAGGCGTGTGTGTGTCGATCAGTCAAAGAGTTTACAGCTGCGGCTGGGCATAATATGCATAATTCTTAAGAAGAAGAAGATTAACAAGGGGAGCTGAAGTGAAGCTCCCCCGGGGTAAGAAGAAGATTAGCAATAAGAAGAAGAGAGTTACAGAGTGTGTGTGCTCTGTTTAGTGTTGATGTATGTATGTAATACTGCTCTGCTGTAACTGCAAAATCTTGGCTGCTGCCCCCATTTTGGGCAGTGGCAAGATGATGATAATATGAAGCCCAACAAGGGAATTAGGATTGTGATCTTGTGCTACTGATTGTGTCCTGTCCGCCCATTTTGGGATCTGAACATCAGAACCTCAGATCTCTGTCCTAACTTAAGCATGTACTCTGCAGCTGGAACTGCACATTTTGGGCTTGATGACAGGGCAAGATCCCAATTACAAGGAAAGCAGGATTGTGATCTTGCACTGATGAATGTCGTCACTGTGATGAGCATTCTGGGATCTTAAATAGATACGGGGAACGGACTTACATTGAGACGGCGAACGAACTCGGAACCGTTCGGTTCGACTGTGATCTTTGTCATGGTTCAAGCACATGAACCGGTTGCTGTAAGCACATCCTGGGCAACCAACCATTTTGGGATCTAAAATTCGGGCAAGGAACTTGCCCAGAACTGGCTGTGATCTGTAACTAACTGCACATACATCCTGGCTGCCCGCTCCCGTTTTGGGCAGGGAAGGACAAGGTCCCAATCTGAAACCCAGCAAGGAAACTGGGACCGTGATCCCGTACCGAATGTTGTCACGTCCTGACCAACCTACCATTTCTGGGTCCAAAATTCAGACAAGGAACCGACTGCGATCTCTGTGCAGATTTATGCACATAAATTTTCCCACCTCAGCAGGTCGTTGCGCCTGCACCATCCCAGACATGAAAGAAGAAGAAGAAGAAGAAGAAGAACATTCGTGCTCTACCTTGCTGCTCTCTGAAGCGACGCGGAACAACTTGCTTTTGTCCTGACCAAATCTTCCTTCCCAAGATGGCAGCAGCACACACATTCAGTAATACTACAAGATGAGAGTCCCAAATTGTTTCAGGAAGATAAAGATTCCGACGGCGTGGTCTGGTTCCACCAGTATACTAGGGATAGGGAGCTGGTCTGGCGTCGTGGATAAAGATTGGGACGAAATCGAGAAAAGATATGGGCATATGGGCCTGCAAGTGGGGCGACTGACAGAGACCGGGGCCTGTGCTGCTCGTCCGTAGCTGCAGCTGACGAGAGGAGGAGAAAAGTGCACGTATGTATCTAGGAGTATGTATGTGTGTCTCCAGACTCCAAGCCCCTGCGTTATCCACTGCCAAGCTCGCATCATCACCTGTTTGTATCTGATCTGAACTACACTTCTTTCTTCCTTACTGCTCCAGTCCCATGGCTTCAGACTTATTGGAATATACGGATAAAACATACTATTGGAACCAGACCACTATGCGAGGCTACAAAACCTCAAACACCATCCAAGAACACCCAACACTGAGACCTCACCGCCGCAGACACCAACATTCCTCAAAGGAAGTCAACCAACGGGACAACGAGGACCAAACAGTTTAGCTGGCCCGCCGCGCCGACACATAGCACTTCCTCCACGGCCGCCACCAGACAACCTTAGAAATGTGACCTTGTGCTCAATATGGTCACTCTTACGAACATCTTGGGATCAGACAAGGAACGATTTCGGAACCGTTCGACTGCGACATTTCTCCCACTTTAAGCAAATAAACCGGCTGGTGTAAGCACATCCGGCCCAACCAACCATTCTGGGATAATTCAGACTGGGAACGAACTGGGAGTGGGGGAAGTGACTGTGATCTCTGTCCTAATCTAAGCACATGCATATTCCCACCTCAGTAGGTTGTTGCGCCCATCCTTTCCCGGACAAGAAAAAGAAGAAGAAGAAGAAGAAGAAGAAGAAGTGAAGAAGATCCTTCCACTTCCAGCTCATCTGAGGCGACGCCGCAGCTGCTGTAGTTTTCTACTCCTGAATATGTGCTGCTGCTGTAAATTTTGGGATCTGAAGTTCAGACTTGGGACTGACTGTGATCTCTGTCCTAACTTGGGCAAATGTTTCCATAGAAAAAGAGATCCTTCCATCTCTGTCTTGCTTCGTGCTGAAGCGTTGACGACGACGACGCAACTTCCATTTTCCTGACCAAAGTTCAGTTAGTTACCGCAGGCCATTCATCCAGACATTCAGCGATATGTACACATAGCGAACGTGTAGATCGTGGATAAAGACTGCGGACAGAATCGAGTGTGATACGACCACATGGATCTGCATGCAAGTGGGGCGACGTACAGAGACTCTGACTAGTACTCATCGAGACCGTTCTAGCTGTAGCTGAAAGAGGATGAGAAAAGGGCACGTATGTATGTGTTCAGCCCGTGCGTTATCCACTGCTCTACTCGAACCGTCAGCTACGTCTGAACTCTGAACTACACCTTATTCCAAATAGATACAACATACTTTTTTTGACAGAAGGTGAATTATATTTATTCAAAATGAAGCATCAAGAGGATATGGAATACGATGAGCACACATCCGATTTTTTGCATAGCTAAGATGCACACAGTTCAGCATCAACACACACGCACATAAAAACACGCCGACAGCTAGCAAAGTCGTATATAAGACCAAAGTTATTGCTGCGCATGCGAATAAAATAAAATAAAATAACGCCAAAGCGATCAGATCCATGATCGGCAAACAGCAACAATGACCATATCCGCACCAAACATCTTATGTCACCGAGTTCTTCTATTCGGTCTGACCGAGTTGGGTCAATTATGTGTAATGGTTGGATTTTATGTGGAGGCTATATATACCCCTCCACCTTCTTCTCCGTATGTGAGAGAGCTATCAAAACATGCCTGCACTTGCACTACTCATTTTCTGAGATAGAACCACCTATTCATGTGTTGAGATCAAGATATACCAATTCTACCATAAGAATCTTGATTTCTAGCCTTTCCCAAGTTGCTTTTCGCTCAAATCATCTTTTCACCATATCCAAATTTGTGTGTGAGAGAGAGTTGAGTGTTGGGGAGACTATCATTTGAAGCACAAGAGTAAGGAATTCATCATCAACACAACATCTATTACCTTTTGGAGAGTGGTGTATCCTAAATTGTTTAGGTGTCGCTTGGGAGCCTCCGACAAGATTGTGGAGTTGAACCAAGAAGTTTGTAAGGGCAAGGAGGTCGCCTACTTCGTGAAGATCTACCCGAGTGAGGCAAGTCCTTCGTGGTTGATGGCCATGGTGGGATAGACAAGGTTGCTTCTTCGTGGACCTTACATGGGTAGAGCCCTCCGTGAACTCGCGCAACCGTTACCCTTCGTGGGTTGAAGTCTCCATCAACGTGGATGTACGATAGCACCACCTATCGAAACCACGCCAAAAATCTCCGTGTCATCATTGTGTTTGGACTCTCCAAACCCTTCCATTTACCTTCATATGCAATGTTTTACTTTCCCTTGCTACACTTATAGAACTGTATGTGCAGGTTGATTGCTTGACTTGTGCTAATTGCTAAAATCTGCCCACAACTAAAATTGGGAGAATGTTAGATTTTTATTTGGTCAAGTAGTCTAATCACCCCCCTTCTGGACCTACTTTCGATTCTACAACATATTTTTCCGGGAACTTCCCCCTCCCACCTCCATATAGGCACTCCTAAGATAGATACCCTAAGATAGATACTGGGGTCGACTGCCACCCTAAGATAGATACTGGGGTCGACTGCCGCCCTAAGATGGACCCAGAGGGCTTCTCCAGTGAGCCGGTGACTGCTCCTTCCTTCGCTTCGGTGGTTGCTTCCTTTGTGAAAATCGACTTACCCAAAAAAAATTTCACGCGACTCATGTAGCTAGACTGAAAAGGGGAGCTCTTTTTTTAGATAAGCAATATGAAAGCCCCAGGGTAAGATGGTTTGCATGTTATATTTTTTGAAGGGTGTTGGCATTTGGTTGGGGAGGAATATTTTTTTGGTGAAAAGGCCTAAAGTCATATATTAAGAATCACATGTCCTCATGAAAACACCCATACTAAAAGAATAAAGTTACATTCAAAAATTTGAGCGTGCCAAAGTCTTCTTCCTCTAGCATTCACTAACTGCGTCCCGTGAGTATAGCTCGATGCCACCTCTCGGCCTTCGTCTCGGTGGAGCAAACTTTTTCAAACCCAGGAGCTTGTAGAAGTAGTGGTCGCGAAATCGTCAATGTACACCAAGAGATGACAGCGGCCGTGATCTGCGAAGCAAATCGCCACCCAGGAGAAGGAAATGCTGATAAGGGCCTGTAGAAACTCCGAAGACCAAGAATGCCGCTGGAATCCTAGCGGATCCACCGAAAACCTAAACCGACCGAATCTTGTGGGACCCACTAAAGGCGTGAATGTGGATTCACACGCCTCTGCCGGTGATAAGCACACCAACGGAACAGGGAAATAGGATGGATAACATTATTCCTACATGGGAACAGCACCGCGGCCTCGCTGCCCCAAACCAATGTCTAGTAGTCCCAAGCTAGCTGCACCAAAGTAAGTAGGAAGAACAATCTAATAACCACCCATTACAAAAAAAGGGCATGAACATATAGGAAGCACGACCTGCACATGTCATGTCTTGAGTAAAAACTAAAACACAAAATGATGGCGCCGATCTGATGATGTGTAGTGCTTCATAACTCATGTGTTTTTTTGAAGTTGTGTCCCGTAGGGCTCGAATTAATTAAAAAATATAGAAGAGAGTTGCCCGATGAATTTATGGAAAACCAGGCACTCCCAATAGAAATAGATAGGGCACCCCTGCCGACCTGGTGATGAGTCAAAATTTACATCACTTTTACTTTTTGTTTTGCATCGTAGTCGTAGAATTTTCGGGATTTTATCACGTCCGCGCACCCTTCTGTCTGATGTTCACTAGGATCCTGACCAAGGAGGAGATTTGGGAGCATTAAAGAATAAAATGCAAGTATATGGGTGAAAAACATGTTGATTGGCATGATGGGAACCTACCGTAAGAAGCAACTATGAAACGAGGAAAATCCAGCCGCACCAATGCTTGCAGGATAAAAGAAAACACCTGGTATGAGCTTGCTCGCTCGTACCAGCGATCGTACAAGGTCTAGGCCCTGGTCGGTTACTTTACCTAGGCAGTTCAGATCACAGAACAGACACATGGAGAGATCAAAAACTCTGCCAGAACCAGGAATCATAGCCCCCAAAAGGGATCCAGAGGGGGGTCATTAGAAGGCTCTGCTACGCCATCACCTCGATCAAGTAGACTCAGGTATCAATCTTCATTATCACCATGCCTTTATTCATCTCTTGTTAACACCAAACCCTAGGTGGATTCCTACGTGTATTACATTGATCATGCATACATGATTATCCCTTTCATGCTTGTTATCTCAATGTCTGAGTAAAACCACCAGTTCACGGGGACATAGAAGAACCCTAGTATGTTTAGATGTTGAACGCCGATAGGATATAAAATACTCTGGCGCATGTTTAAGTTAGTGTTCTTCATGAATGTTGTTTAAGGTCGACCACTCAATATTTTCCCTTTATATATGGCCATGAAGGATATTACTGTTTTTGCAATGTACCATGCAGAGGCAAAGAGGTGACATCAATATCCTCCCTTAGTTGTTTGATTTATTGACATGGGAATAATGGAGAAGTGACCAATGGTCGCGTCCACGGGGTAACCCTTAATCATCGATGCCGTATCCTGAATGTGGGGAGGAATGGTTGTGGCACATGAGATGCAGAACTACGCATGTAGCACATATATTTTACCACAATCCGCCCAATTATAAAATGATGGGGGTCGGTTTAGTTATTTGAACCCAAAACTATGCATTCACATATGTTTTGTTATACACATAATACTAGACCATGAAGGCGCGTGTTGCCGCACCCGTTCATTTAAAAAAAAATATGAATGGTAGAAACCTTTCATAAAATTTGGACCATAGCAACGAAATAAATAAAAAACTTAGCAAGCCTGCATTTCAGCAGACTATACATAATGCATGTGTACAAATAGAGATCTTATTTTTGGATAGAAATAAGATGAGCAAGCATCTCATATATTAACGGAAGGTACCAAGACGAACCGATCTAAGTCAGGCCCTAGCATGCAAAATCGCATGGTCTATTTAAGTAGCTGAAATAATAGTAACTTAAGTGTCAAAAAAAGTAATAGTAACTTATATGCTCCATTTCTGATGGAAAGGTAGTTTTTTTTTCATCGTCTTTTTTTAAAAGATATGTGGATGTTATTGGCATAGTTGCACACGAGTTGAACACTGTGCAAATTGCTAATATATCTAGCAGGGCTATTAAGTTGATAGATCCCTAGCTGAATGTTTGAGACAAGTCTGAAAACTAATGCTATTTTTTTTTAATTGCGAAAGTTGATTGTTGATATATAGTGCAACACGAAAACTGCAGAAGTCAAGCCGCAAAGAAAAAAAATGAATTCTGGCGCCAAGCTCACAGTCATATGCCAAAGGAGAATTAAAAAAGAAAACAGGGCTCAAACAGTTCCCTTGCAAAAAAAAGTTAACCCCGTCACCATTTCCCTTGCACCAGCGAGATGATGTTGCATGTTTTTATGTCGGCAGCCTGTTGTTGCTAGTTGGTCTCTCTACGGGCAGAGAAAGAATTGAGGCCCACTTAGTAATTTGTTGGCCCGATTTATTAGAAGAAGCCCAGGTCAATCCCAGGAGCAGCAGCCCCTACATGCTTGGCAACCAGGCCGCACAGTATGGTAGATGAAATTAGCATTGGGACACACCGTGGAATGAATGAACAATCTGGTCCGTACGTATGCTTGATCCGACAGCTCATGAGGTCAAATCGATATGTGGATGTTATTGGCATAGTTGCACACAAGTTGAACACTGTGCAAATTGCTAATATATCTAGCAGGGCTATTAAGTTGATAGATCCCTAGCTGAATGTTTGAGACAACTCTGAAAACTAATGCTATTTTTTTTAATTGCTAAAGTTGATTGTTGATATAGAGTGTAACATGAAAACTGCAGAAGTCAAGCCGCAAAGAAAAAAAAATGAAGTCTAGCGCCAAGCTCACAGTCATATGCCAAAGGAGAATTAAAAAAGAAAACAGGGCTCAAACAGTTCCCTTGCAAAAAAAAAATATTTTAACCCCGTCACCATTTCCCTTGCACCAGGGAGATGATGTTGCATCTTTTTATGTCGGCAGCCTGTTGTTGCCAGTTGGTCTCTCTACGGGTAGAGAAAGAATTGAGGCCCACTTAGTAATTTGTTGGCCCGATTTATTAGAAGAAGCCCAGGTCAATCTCAGGAGCAGCAGCCCTTACACGCTTGGCAACCAGGCCGCACAGTGTGGTAGATGAAAATAGCTTTGGGACACGCCGTGGAAAAAATGAACAATCTGGTCCGTACGTATGCTAGATCCGACGGCTCACGAGGTCAAATCACTGTGAGGCGTCGTAGCTTGCCGAGTTATACTGTTTAGTAACTAGATCTTTGATGGCGCGCGTTGTTGCCCCCGTCTATTTGGCACTTAGTTGTTAGGAATATAAGGCAACTTCTATACATTTGTTTATATCTTCACCCAAAAATTAAGTGCCGTGGTATTTTAGGACGGCGGGAATATATTTTGCACTTTGAGTGATATGCTTCCATCTACATTCGTGCCATAAAGGTTTATGAAATATAGGTACATCATATAGAATAATAATCAAATCATATAACAATTGTTTTCATAGTTGCTTATCATGAAACATTTGTCCAAGAGTAATATTAACAATGTACCATTTTAGGCGAACTTAGAATTTTGTATTAATTCCTTTACACAGGAGAGCTTTGGATATTTTGCAATAATAAATGGATCACTACGCCTAAGAAATGAAGATATATAATTCACCATATCAACATTGAATCGTCAAGTTATAATTTTTTTTGCCAATACGTAGATAGCTATGTAGACCCTAATCTTTAAATAACACATGCTAGTACAATTTTATTTTCCAAAAACAGAACCAATGTGCCCAGTTGCTCATAATGTAGATGCCACCACATAGCCAAAAGACAAATTTACTGCAAGAATGGAGAAAGCCCACGCATTGGTACTACTGGAGTCAAAAATTTAATCATTTTCCATGTGCAGCAGCCTTTGTCTTCGATCAAGTAGACTGAGCACCACAAATCAGAAAGCTATCTAATTTTAGCAGTTAAACAAATCCGTAAATTCACCAAACCAAATACACATAGGATGGGAGATAGCAGCAAACTTACAACTTGTGCATCAGAAAACGGGATCCAGTGATCATACACGCGAATAATTTCAAGTTAGAAAACAGAAGTCATGAAGAGAAAATTAAATAGCATGTAACGAGAGACCACCTGAGGCAAGCAGTCACAAAATCACCTAGCCACCCAGGTACAAAATAGTTGAAATCATCATACCGGAGAAATTTCTCATGAGATACAGATAATCTTATTTTCTGACGATAACACAAAGGGATTGATCCCTCGAGCTGGTCATCGATGTTCGATATGATCTCACGTCTCTTCCCCAACCAGGGGTTGAAACCTGAAACATCATCTCATCAGATAAACTTATTCCTCGTCGATTGAAACAACCGCAAAGCTACCAAAAATATAAGGAGAAACGACATCACTAAATCGCGCACAGTACAAACCAAGGATCAGAGGCAACTTACAGCCTAAATTAGAGGAGGAAGCACCTGATCAGTAGTTCAACTTCAACAACTCCTCATTCCTTCCTCCATGGTTGACGCATAGTAAAGAGGAAATAGGAGTTTCTGTTGGGGATGTTGTAAAACGTATGCATGCCTGCATGTTAAATATGAAGACAACTTCTCCGTACATGTCAATCCAACGTCGGATGAAAGAGGTACCGTATACGCTACTAATACCACATAAGATAATTCGAAATTGAGCATACATACTGTTCTATCACCAGTATAGTAAATAAGTTAAGATAGAGGAAGTCTCTCTGATCTGTCGGTGCAGCAAAGAGATTGCCACAAATTAGAAACTTCATGAATCACGAGCCATCTGGATTCAAGAGAGAGAGAGAGAGAGAGAGAGAGAGAGAGAGAGAGAGAGGAGGAGGAGGAGGTGGTGGAGGAGGACGACTGGCAGAACATGGCTTCCGGAGGAGTTGCAGATGTAACCACGGGAACGGGGAAGGAGCAGTTGCCCGATGCAGATTATCGAGGGTCGAGTAAATGAAGAAGATGAATCGGGGGTAGTAACCGACCTGCAATTATCGCTTCGCTTGCCAGCTATGGTTGTAGCAATTATGATTTGCATCTTCAATCCCCGACGAATCGCCTCCAATCGCGGCCGATGCTTGGTTTCCCGCACCGCCCCGTTGCTGCGTTGCTCGGAGACAGAGACCCGTATAGCTCATGTGGGTCGGACCGCAGGTGTGGTGTCCATGCGAGCTATTCTCCGCCTGACTGTAGGCTCGGCCCCAGGCGAGGCGCGACGTGTCCGCCGACACGCAAGTGTTGCGCTCCTGCGCCTGTGCGGGCTATGTGTTAATACTCTTTTTTCACGTTCACACATCACATCTAGCCCATCTGGGCCAAATTGATGACAAACGTCCAAATTAGTTATCGGAGCAGCGGCCCTGTACCATCCAGCGCTCTTTGGTCAGCGTAACAAAGCTCAAGCGGGAGCACAAGGGGCATCTGACGGACACGAACACCCACAACAGTGCATCCAACGGTTAAAATTGCTAATGGCTTGAGATGGCTGGAAAAATGCTCGGTTATAATGTACTAAAATTTGGGAATATAGACTCTCCTGAGAACGCCTTAGCCGTATCGGTGATTTCATCACTTCCATTACTATGTCTTGTTCTTTTATTTTTTTTTGCGAAAAAACTTTCAATCTATTCATCTTCCATCACGGCAGTACAACGAACACTAGAAATAACAAAAATTACATCCAGATCCGTAGACCACCTAGCGACGACTACAATCACTGAAACGAGCCGAAGGCGCGCCGCCGTCATCACCCCTCCCTCGCCGGAGTCGGGCACAACTTGTTGTAGTAGACAGTCGGGAAGTCGTCGTGCTAAGGCCCCGTAGGACCAGCGCACCAGAACAGCAACCGCCGCTGATGAAGAATAACGTAGATCGAAAGGATCCAACCTGAAGACACACGAACATAGACGAACCACAACCAGATCCGAGCAAATCCACCGAGGATAGATCCGCCGGAGACACACCTCCACACGCCCACCAACGATGCTAGACGCACCACCGGAATGGGGACTAGGCGGGAGACCTTTATTCCATCTTCAGGGAGCCGCCACCGTCTCGTCTTCCTAAGTAGGACACAAACCCTAACAAATTTTGAAGGAACGACTAACAACGGAGCCCTCCCGCCGGCCCTTGCCAGGATCCACCACGCCCTCATGGCCCTAGGGCCACCAGAGACGAGGCGGACCTGCGGCGGAGCCGACGAGAGGCACGAACCCTGGCTTTTCTTGGAGGAGGAGGCGGCGGCTAGAAAGAGGCTCTGTCTTGCTTGTTCTTTTACTTTAATCTTGTAGTTTTAGTTCCAGTCACCAATCGCTTGCAATATTTTTGATTTCTGGTTCCCCTTTGCTTTGTACATAACTAACATGCAGGCACAACTCTCTAAACCTGTATAATAGGTAAACCTGTATAATAGGCAGATCACTTCATCTGCTCAATGTGGGATCAATATCTTTACTTTGAAAATGTACAACCAAACTTGTGCTAGGTGCTAGCTTCCTGCAGGGTCGCAACCACCAGGACCTCTCGCGTCGCCTCCCCTGTGGGCGGCTCGGTAGGGCTTAGCTACCGCCGCCTAGTAACCCTCCAGCGCCCTTTTCCCCCTTCTGACGCTGCGGATGGTCGCCGCCGGGAAAGCCCGTGCATGCGACGACGACGGCGGAGGGTCTCTCCTCTCTCTCCCGGATCCGCGGCGGCGCGGGTGTCCTGTTCTGCGGGGTGCGGCCCTCCCGACGGTGTGGCAGATCCCGGAGGCAGCAGGCTCGCGCCGGTGCACGGGCGCCCAGATCCACGGGTGTGGGATTCCCTGCAGTGTGCAGGCTCCCGGCGGCAGCGGGATCGGTCAACGGCGGGCTTGGGCGATGGCGTCAGCGCCGCGGTGCCAGATCTCGTCGCTCGTGGCGGATCTCGCCACTCCGGCCATCGTGGAGGAACCTGAACCTGGGGTGGCGGCCCCGTTAGGCATGGCGACGGCGCCCGGCTGGCGACGTTCGCGGGGGATGGATGGACGGTGTCTTGACCACGTAGGCGGTGAGTTGCCGGTGGATCTCCTCTGCGGTGCAGGCTCTCTCCCGCTGCACGTGGTGGATTACGATCGCGGTCGTCGGCCTCAGTGCGTTCGCGGGGGCTGGTAGAGGTGACATCGGACCAGATTAACTCTGGATGACTCGTTCATCCCGACGATGGCGACGACCAAGGTCGCCGTTCTCCTCCTTGCAGGCGCCGTCGAGGTCCCTGCCCTCCACCCCGACCCCATGCCCGTGTGAAAACCCAAAATCTCCTTAGATTAGGCGGCGACGGCACTGCGTGTGTCGTACCCTTCTTGGAGGCACCGCCTAGGGCGTTTGTATGCTCGGTTAGAGGAACTGCAGGCAGAGGGGATGGGATCAGTGGCAGCAGGTGATGTTCGCGAAGGAGGAGCGGCGTGGCATCTGGCACGTCGACAACGGCGGGGTCTCGCCGGTGGGCGTGTGATGATGGACGGGCGCAGGATGGTGGCGTTGTCTGGCGTCGTGGTGGCGTTGTTTGGCGTCGTAGTGGCATGGACGGCAACTAGACCGGGCAGGGTCGATGCGTCAGTACAACTTTGAAGATGGATCGGTGGAAGACGGCGGCGGCAACCTCGGTGAGTGCGTTGGACCGGTGTGTGACCCAGTCCAGGTATGTGGCCGGGATGGGGCATCCGGCATTAGATGTTAGTATTTGATGCGATGTTTGTTTGATATTAGGCTCGGACATTCGATACCACTATATCAAGGGGATAGGAGTAGCGACAGGTGTTGCCTAGAAGCTGGCTTCAAGCTTACTGATGTACTTCCTTGTAAGGTCTTTTGCGAATAATTAATAAAGTGGCCGTGTTGAGATGCAGAGGCCGGGGGGTGCATCCTCATTTTCTAAAAAAACAACCAAACTTGTGCACTTGTAGAACATCACCTGGCTACCCCAGAAGACCCACGCACCTGGCTACCCAAGTTTTGAGGCAGTGCTATGACAGCTCCATAGTTCCCCGACATGTTATTTAGAACAACAAATACCTATGGCTCCATCAAAGTCCCTATACTCTAGAACAATCAATACTATGGATTTTTCAATCCTAATTTTGTTGGATCACACACAAATTAGCATCATCATGTCTTTCTGTGACACGAAAGAAGCTCTACCTCCCATGGCCGCCATATGCCTGGTGAGGATCCTCGTCTTGTTCCCCATGATCAGAGCGTTGAGAGCCTCTTGCACCATCCTACTCGGCTCGGATTAGATGGACGACGGAAAAACTGGCCTCGTTGAGCAAGATGATGGGCCGTTCTTTAGCACATTGCGGGTGATAGTGATTCGCTATTTTTGCCAAAGATTTGAATGGGTCACGCTCAAAGGTGCACAATTTAGTTAGAATATCTACTAAATTAGTTTGTCATATCTAAGATACTACTCCCTCCGTTCCTAAATAATTGTCTTTCTAGAGATTTCAATAAATGACTACATACGGAGCAAAATGAGTGAATCTACATTCTAAAACATGTCTACATACATCCGTATGCTGTAGTCCATTTGAGATGGCTAGAAAGACAATTATTTGAGAACGGAGGGAGTAGTAAATACATACATGCAAGACCGTTGATATTTGGCATAATATTACTCACACCTTGATATTAGGTAGAATATTAATTGCATGTCAATTATGTGATTAGCATTGATATTGATAGTTCGTATGATATTAATTGCACGCTAAAGATGTTGAGTGCTCACCATTGAAGCAATCAAGGTCGTTGGATAGACATGGTTTTACGGCTGGGATTAGTTGAATCTCTCCCTTGGGCCTTTTTATGGCAGTAAATAAATTAATAATATTAAATGCAGGTAATCTGAAAGATATAACCAAATTTTACCTTATTTAAGTGAACCAGGAGTAAATGTTGTCTAGCTACGAGTGTGTATATAAAGATACAATCGTGTATTATTGTCGACGCCCAAACAGAAACGGGAATAAGAGGTTTGAGTCTCATCTTATGGAGGGAAAAGCTATTCTTCTCTGCCTTATGGTGCTTGTGCAGCTAGGAAATTCCGTTCATGTCGGTATGGAATCGCTTTCGTTGTCCCTGTACATGTTTCCTTTCTTCTCTCCAACATCGTAGAATAATATTTTCAGTTGAGCTGCATGAATTTCTTTCAAATTTTTTAATTATGTATGTTCTTGTCTACAGACAAATGTAGGGCGGTAATTGCCTTTTCAGGCACCACATGCATAGAACTATCCTGCATGTTGGCCTGCCAGAAGTCCTTCGGAGATCATGCCGTAAACTCGGCATGTAGGCTCATTGGCCTAGCCACGCTGAATTGTTACTGCAAGGTCTGTGACTAGAGTTGCACTGAACCATTGTACGTATCAAATAATGGATAATGATGAGATCCGGAATTAAAGTCCTCTTTATGACGTGCATGTGAGACTGTATATTGATCACCATTTTTTTAAACGGTCACCCGGGGGTGGGGGGGGGGGGGCGATTTCCCACCTGAATATATTAATTACCACTCAAATGGCCATAATGCCAAGAGATTGATCCAGTTTATAAGAGAAACCGGGTTGAAAACCTTAACATGTTGACCCCGTTTATAAGGACAGATCCGGCGATGGATCACCAATTTTGGATGTTCTGTTTTTTATTTCTTTGTCGTGTGGAATATTAGATTTGGTTATTTTGTGTTTACATGGCCTCATGCTTCGTATGTTCAGAAACAAGTTTTAGCACTATCTGTGGAAACTCGTGTCCATAGAAATGTGTCGAGGACATGAACCAGAGGCGCAGCAGTGGGCGCGATATGCCGATATGATGGGAGGTAACGCGTGATTATGTGGATATGGTGAACAAGGCGATCGAACTGTTTGAACATCGAGCCTTATATAGCGCCGTGTTGAAGGAGATGGTAGCAGAGCGACGTGAGTTTGAGGAAGTCGGTTCCAACCTCCAAGCATGAATGATGGCCAAACTTGATTCCGAATTTTCAGTTAACATTGTTGATTGATCAATCCAATTAACCAGGTGATGTGCTATACATACAGTCGATCCAAATTGAACTACAAGTAGAACAGTGGACTATTGGGAATTAATTGCAGTATATGAACTCGAATGGCCGTGAAGCAGCACGTACGTACCGTTTGGATGGAGAACGGAATAAAAAAAAAGAAAGGAACCAATAAGTTACGAACATCAGATTTTTCGAATTTGGGCCGGAAGACCATTGGATTGAGACACGAATCTCAAAGCACGGGGGAGCGTATCTCTTGTCTCTTATCCACACTCTCACCTCACCCACGCCGCTCCTCTGCTCTGCTTTCCTCAATAAAATGCCGACTTTCAAAAAGAAAAACTCCGACGGCCGCTTTTCGATCCAGCGTGGCGTGCGTGATGCGCCGGTGGTCTCTGTTGTGGCCGTCCCCAGCGACCGAGCAACCTCCCGTCCAGCGGCCCACTTTCACGGCCCGCCTCCTCTCCAGCGCCGGCAGGGCGTCACGCTCGCCGCTTCTCTGCGCACCGCCATCGGCCTCAGCTCCTCTCCTGCGTCGGGCCGGGCGACGCCGCAGGTCTCCGACCTCTAGTCGACGCGCAGTAACAACGACAGCTCAAGGAGCTCCGGGTCCGCGCCGACCGTCTCGATGTGCCGTTGTGGGCGGAGGCCAAGGGGCGAGCGGCGGCTGTAAAGGCCGCCTCCATCTACGCACTCCTCGCCTTCGTTGAGCTACCCCTCCTAGATGCCATCTGAGTGAGCCGTCTCCTCCGCCGCACACCTTCGCACCCGTCGCCACGGTGCGTCTGGGAGGATCAACAACGACACTGGGTCGTTCCGCGCCGGCCAGCTGGAGGCAACAGCGCCGACAGCACCTCGACGCCCTCCTCCTCGTGAGCGATGAAACTCTCCTCCTTGTCTTCTCCGGCTTAACGGACGCCGGGGAAACTTGTTCGTTGCGCGGCCGCCCGGAGGCGACAACGCCATCCTACGCGATTGCGCCCTCCAATGCCACATCTTTTAACTTTTGCCATGAAACATCCAATTGGGTTGGTAATTTTTTTTTTTTTTGAGAACCAAAGCATAACTTATGCATTGGTAGTGGTACATTCAGAGATCATGGTGTGCCTGACACTAGGATGGACATCATCTAACATCAAGTGATCTCCTGACACCTTAGTTGCAGCTGCAATCCCATGCGCCAAAGAATTCTGCCCTCTTCTCACAACACTAACCTCCACCTTGGCAAAGAGTGTCTTCTGGCGATTAATATCCATCAACAGAGAATACCACGGTGACCTGCAGGTACTTCTGGCTGATATTTCCTGTCCTATGCAAGAGCAGTCCACTTCAATGATTACTGGGCCTCTGAAAATATTCGACAGTTCTGTCAGGCCCATCAGCGCCGCGCCGGCTTCGGCTTCTTCTACCACCTTGCATTGGGGTAGTTGCCTCCCAGCCGATAAGCAGACAACCCCCAGGTGATCTCTCGCCACAGCACCTCCCCAGGCCTTCCCAGTCTCTGCTGAGAACGCGGCATCACAATTCAACTTTACTATACCCTCAGGAGGGGGTTTCCTCTTTGCTGCAGTTGTGACAGCTGATCTCTGAGCATTGCCGGCCAGCAAGGTGGAAGGCTGCTTCTCGCCTGGGGGTGATTCTGCATGCAAGGCCTCCATCAGGTCTTTCTCCAACCTAAGTAGGTGGTTGACGGCTCCCGAAACTGTATCTCTACCATCCCCATGAATAACATTATTCCTTNTGACACCTTAGTTGCAGCTGCAATCCCATGCGCCAAAGAATTCTGCCCTCTTCTCACAACACTAACCTCCACCTTGGCAAAGAGTGTCTTCTGGCGATTAATATCCATCAACAGAGAATACCACGGTGACCTGCAGGTACTTCTGGCTGATATTTCCTGTCCTATGCAAGAGCAGTCCACTTCAATGATTACTGGGCCTCTGAAAATATTCGACAGTTCTGTCAGGCCCATCAGCGCCGCGCCGGCTTCGGCTTCTTCTACCACCTTGCATTGGGGTAGTTGCCTCCCAGCCGATAAGCAGACAACCCCCAGGTGATCTCTCGCCACAGCACCTCCCCAGGCCTTCCCAGTCTCTGCTGAGAACGCGGCATCACAATTCAACTTTACTATACCCTCAGGAGGGGGTTTCCTCTTTGCTGCAGTTGTGACAGCTGATCTCTGAGCATTGCCGGCCAGCAAGGTGGAAGGCTGCTTCTCGCCTGGGGGTGATTCTGCATGCAAGGCCTCCATCAGGTCTTTCTCCAACCTAAGTAGGTGGTTGACGGCTCCCGAAACTGTATCTCTACCATCCCCATGAATAACATTATTCCTTAGGTGCCAGGATTTTCAAAGGATCAGCATTATTCTTCTCCGGGTATCCTCGGCCTGCGGGGCCAGGAGCATTTGCAGCCAATCACTACCGGTTTGCCTGAACTCGCATTCTTTCGGAAGAGTCCAGGCCTCCCTCATAGTGGATCTCAGGGCTCTGCTTCTAGTGCAAGCAATCACCGCGTGGAATTCATCTTCTGTTTCCATCCCACAAATGTCACACTTATCCTCCTTGGCCAGCGTTCTTCTCAGAGCGTAGCAAGGGATTTGGTGGCCACCCTCCACCCAAAAAATTTTATTCTCTCTGGGATGTCTGCCTTCCAAATCACATCCCAGATACTTCTCTCCCCAGGATCACTATTAGAACTTGAGGCTAACTCCTGCCCATTGCGTTTCAGGGAGTCGGCCAGTTTATATGCGCTTTTGACAGTGAAAACCCCGGACTTCTCATAGTGCCATGCCACACAATCCTCGCACTCGCCTCTGGGGATGCGAATTTTACATATGTCTTCTGCATCAAAAGGGTGGAAGAGCTGCCTAATCAGGTTTGTGTTCCACTCATTTGCTTCTGAGTTCATCAGCTGGCTCACCCATCTTAGCCTAGTTCTGCGGACGAAGCTAGCTGTTTTGAGGCCAATTTTCCTTGGTAGCCACTGGTCCCTCGTGATCTGAACTTTCTTGCCGTTCCCTATGCGCCAGATCAGCCCTTTCTTTAAAAGTTCGAGTCCAAACTCGATACCACGCCACGTTGGGGAGGCATCAGACGCAAATACGGTGTCCAAAAGGTTTCCATTCGGGTAGTATCTAGATTTTAGTATCCTTGCACATAGGCTCTCCGGGTTCTGCACCAGCCTCCAACCTTGCCTTGCCAAGAGCGCTTGGTTAAAAAGATGCATGTCCCTGAAGCCTAATTCCCCGCTTCTTTTGTGTTTTGTCATATTGTCCCATGACATCCAGTGTACTTTCCGCTGATCTTCCTTGTCACCCCACCAAAAGTCTCTAATGGTTTTCTCGTAGGCCTCGCAGAAACATTGGTTTAATTTGAACACCCCCATAATGAAGGTTGGGATGCCTTGGGCTACTGACTTCACATGAACTTCTTTGGCCGCCTGGGACATGAACCTCTCATTCCAGTCAGTGCATCGCTTCCTAAATCTTTCCATGATGGGCTGAAAATTCTCATTTTTCATTCTTCCTTCCGGCGTGGGAAGGCCCAGATATTTGCTCTCAAAAGAGTAGGATGCCACACCCAGAGTACTCATGATTTCCTCCCTGACACTTGCTACACAAGCCTCGCTGAACAATAGAGAGCATTTGTTGGTACTTAGCAATTGTCCTGACCCTTGTTGGAACATTTCAAGCACTTCCTTCACTCTACTTGCCTGTTCCACAGTAGCCTTGAAGAAGAGGAGACTATCGTCAGCAAAGAGTAGATTAGATATCCCGGGGCTGCCACGCGCTACCTTTAGTGGGGTGATACCTCCGGACGCTATTTCCCTGTTGAGTAGGTTAGATAGACCATCCGCCACGAACAAAAACAAGTATGGGCTCAAGGGGTCTCCTTGCCTCAACCCTCTAGAGGGGACGATCTTATGAAGTCGTGAGCCATTGCATTTGACCGAGTAGGTGACCGAGGTAACACACGTCATGACCCATTTAGTCCATTCAGGCGCAAAACCCAGTTTTAGTAATGCCCCTTCGAGAAACTTCCAATCAACTCTGTCATAGGCCTTAGCAAGATCCAGCTTATATGCACAGTAGTTATCTCGATGGTTTCTGCTTCGCTGAATTTTGTGAAAACATTCAAAGGCTATTAATGCATTGTCCGTGATCAGTCTCCCTGGTATGAATGCACTTTGAGTTTCAGATATGAGCTCATCCAAGAAAGGACGGAGGCGGTTCACAAGGATCTTTGAAATCACCTTATAGATGACATTGCACAGGCTTATGGGTCTATAATCCTTAATCCGTAGAGGATTGTTGCCTTTGGGGATCAGAACAATCACTGTCTCATTTATTCCTTCCGGCATAACTCCGCTGATAAAGAAGTCCTTCACTCCTTGAACTACATCCTCCTTGAGGGTCAACCAATTTCTCTGATAGAACCTTGCTGGGAAACCGTCCGGCCCAGGAGCTTTTAGCGGTCCTATTTGGGATCAGAGAGGAGAGAGTATAGATAGCGAGAAGGAAGCAGACCCCTTGGGTCTTCGAGAGGCTTGGCTCCGGTCTAGGAAGGCGATCAAAAAGCTGGCCTCGGAGAGGGATCAGATCGCAGGAGATCTGCATGGAGAAGAGAGAATATGCCAGATCCATGGTGTTGATGCGCTGAATAAAATCAAAGACAAGATGCGTACAATGAGAGAAGATCTGAGGCATGGGCTGGGATCGAAGGAAAGCAGAGGAAGGCCATTGGGGATCTCGTGCTCAAATGATACGGATCCTCCAGATAAGGGAGGAGGGATCTTAGAATCACGGGAAGGGGAAAGAAATCATGCGATAGGAAAGGGATCAGGCACCTCCATGGGCAGCTCTTTGAGATGGGGATCGGATCAAGAAGATTCAATCAACAAAGATAGGTATGGGGCGGATCACCACTCAGAGATTATAGCCCAAAATACAGAAGGTGCGAGGACACAAGAAGAGCCTTTAAAGGGAACGATGAGTTCGGATAGATCTTTGCATCTCTTTCTTCGTTCCTTAACCACCACAAACCCATCAATGGAGAACCGTGACGAGGGGAAGGGGAAGGAGGCGGCGAACGGGCCTGAGGAGGTCGGCTCGTGCAAGTTTGGAGAAGGAGTCTTCCACAAGTTGCTGCGTGGTAGCTCGTCCAGGAATCAGGGACGGGCGGCCATGGAGGCTGACGGCGGCGACGTGGTTGTCCTGGATCTCTCCAGGGCGAGGGAGGCGATGCGCTCCAGGTGGCTGGCGATTGGTCTCTTCCTCTCCATGCAGGCCTTCCGTGCGGGAGGCCTCTTCAAGGAGCTCAAGGACAAGTGGGGGCTCCGAGGACGACTCCACTACACACAGCTGAAGAACAACCGCTACCTGATGGAGTTCGAGAGGGAGGGCGATCTTCGCTTCATCCTCGACAATGGCCCATGGACGCACAGAGGCGACCCCTTCCTCATGGTACGTACTGACGGATCCTCTCCGCCGGGTGATGTTGAGATCGCCCACATGCCAATCTGGGCAAGAATCTTCGATGTTCCACCACTCATGCTGTCCAGGGAGGTTGGTGAGCAGCTTGGGGCCCTGTTAGGAAAAGTGATAGAGGTAGATGCTGACAAGAACGGCATAATTTGGAATGAGTTCATTAGAGTTAGAGTAGAGCATGATGTTGAAGAGCCGTTGTCCCGCAAAATTAAAACTAGAGAGCTAGTGGTGAAAGGAACCAAGGAGAGAGAGCTTCATATCCTAGAGGTTAGGTATGAAAGAGCTCCTCGTTTTTGTGCTTACTGTGGATGTGTCGGACATGGCCAACGCGACTGTAAGCTGCCGGAGGACCTCCAAAAGATGAGGTACACGGCAGCATTGCGAGCCTCTCCATTCAAAAAGAGCAGCAACATTAGTGGCTTTGTGGGGCCAGAGCAGGATGGCAGAGCACGCAGGTTCCTCAATTTCTCCTCTGATCAAGATGAGGAAGCCGGGTGGGATCCCAAGAGGAGGCCCAATCTCCGCTAGGACGGCATTCCGGAGGAAATTCTGGCAGATCCCATGGTCCAGGAGGCCATAGCTGCGGTCAGTGCCATTAGGCTGGGCGAGGTCAGAACCCCAGTCCACAAGCAGAGTATGAAAGGGAGGGATGAAAATGAGTCCGAGGAAGTGAGAATGAGAGAAGGTACAACACCACGGTTGGATGATCCTCTTCCCATGGTAGTGATTGTACCAGGGGAGCCCCATTTGGAGGCCGGGGAGATGCTGATACCTCCTGGCTTTGGGCCGGTGCCTCAATTCATTACAGCTGCTACTGCTGTTGTGGTGGCCGATCGCACGCCGCCAGAAGGGGACGGCGAAGTAAACAGTCAGGTTCAGACGGGGGAAGTGCCAGTTATCCCTGAGAAGGCAAAACAGTACAAGGGTATACAGAAGACGGCGGCTGCAGAAAGGATACAGGTTCAGCAAAAAGAGGACCAGGTCTCTGTTCTTGGGAAAAGAGGTGAGCGTGGCACAGAGAAGGCAGAAGGGATACACGGTGCTGTAAGCAAGGGAGGTCCAGATCAGAACAAGAAGAAAAAGGGGTCAGGAAGGGTCAGTGGGCAGAATACGGTTGGCGTGGATGAAAACGAGGAAGCAACCGAGCATGGGGCTCTCGGTCAACTGGTGGATGCCAATGGAGGCGTCCGCTAGGAGCCATGACGCTCTTATGCTGGAACTGTCGGGGACTAGGGCAGCCCCGCACAGTTCGTGAGCTAGTGTGCCTTGTGCGCACATACAAGCCCAAGCTAGTATTTGTTGGGGAACGTAGCAGAAATTCAAAAGTTTCCTACGTGTCACCAAGATCTATCTATGGAGAAACTAGCAACGAGGGGAAGGAGAGTGCATCTACATACCCTTGTAGATCGCTAAGCGGAAGCGTTCAAGAGAACGTGGTTGAAGGAGTCGTACTCGTCGTGATCCAAATCACCAGAGATCCTAGTGCCGAACGGACGGCACCTCCGCGTTCAACACACGTACAGCCCGGTGACGTCTCCCATGCCTTGATCCAGCAATGAGAGAGGGAGAGGTTGAGGAAGACTCCATCCAGCAGCAGCACAACAGCGTGGTGGTGGTGGAGGAGCGTGGCAATCCTGCAGGGCTTCGCCAAGCACTGCGGGAGAGGAGAAGGGAGAGAGGCAGGGCTGCGCCATGAAGAGGTGAAAACTCATGTGTTGGGCAGCCCCTCGACCTCAAGTATATATAGGGGGAGGGGAGGGGGCTGCGCCTCCTCTAGGGTTCCCTCCTAGGGGGCGGCAGCCAGCCCAGATCCCATCTGGTGGGGCGGCCAAGGGGGGGAGAGGGGAAACTTGCCCCCCAAGCTAGGTGGGGCGCCCCCTCCCCAAACCCTAGGCGCCTTGGGCCCTTGTGGGGGGCGCACCAGCCCACCTGGGGCTGGTCCCCTCCCACACTTGGCCCATGCTGCCCTCCGGGGATGGTGGCCCCACTTGGTGGACCCCCGGGACCCTCCCGGTGGTCCCGGTATGTTACCGATAAAACCCGAAACTTTTCCGGTGACCAAAACAGGACTTCCCATATATAAATCTTTACCTCCGGACCATTCCGGAACTCCTCGTGACGTCCGGGATCTCATCCGGGACTCCGAACAACATTCGGTAACCAGATACAAACTTCCTTTATAACCCTAGCGTCATCGAACCTTAAGTGTGTAGACCGTACGGGTTCGGGAACCATGCAGACATGACCGAGACGTTCTCCGGTCAATAACCAACAGCGGGATCTGGATACCCATGTTGGTTCCCACATGTTCCACGATGATCTCATCGGATGAACCACGATGTCAAGGACTCAATCGATCCCGTATTAAATTCCCTTTGTCTAACGGTATTGTACTTGCCCAAGATTCGATCGTCGGTATACCGATACCTTGTTCAATCTCGTTACCGGCAAGTCTCTTTACTCGTTCCGCAACACATCATCCCGTGATCAACCCCTTGGTCACATTGTGCACATTATGATGATGTCCTACCGAGTGGGCCCAGAGATACCTCTCCATTTACACGGAGTGACAAATCCCAGTCTCGATTGGTGCCAACCCAACAGACACTTTCGGAGATACCTGTAGTGCACCTTTATAGCCACCCAGTTACGTTGTGACGTTTGGTACACCCAAAGCATTCCTACGGTATCCGGGAGTTGCACAATCTCATGGTCTAAGGAAATGATACTTGACATTAGAAAAGCTTTAGCATACGAACTACGATCTTTGTGCTAGGCTTAGGATTGGGTCTTGTCCATCACATCATTCTCCAAATGATGTGACCCCGTTATCAATGACATCCAATGTCCATGGTCAGGAAACCGTAACCATCTATTGATCAACGAGCCAGTCAACTAGAGGCTTACTAGGGACATGGTGTTGTCTATATACCCACACATGTATCTGAGTTTCCTATCAATACAATTATAGCATGGATAATAAACGATTATCATGAACAAGGAAATATAATAATAACTAATTTATTATTGCCTCTAGGGCATATTTCCAACAGTCTCCCACTTGCACTAGAGTCAATAATCTAGTTCACATCGTCATGTGATTAACACTGATAGGTCACATCGCCATGTGACCAACATCCAAAGAGTTTACTAGTGTCTGTAAACTAGTTCACATCATCATGTGATTAAGACTCA
>LR880968.1:961533259-961549679 GCA_904067115.1 Aegilops sharonensis | reverse complement strand
GTGGTCCCGATACGTTACCGATAAAACCCGAAACTTTTCCGGTGACCAAAACAGGACTTCCCATATATAAATCTTTACCTCCGGACCATTCCGGAACTCCTCGTGACGTCCGGGATCTCATCCGGCACTCCGAACAACATTCGGTAACCACATACAAACTTCCTTTATAACCCTAGGGTCATCGAACCTTAAGTGTGTAGACCCTACGGGTTCGGGAACCATGCAGACATGACCGAGACGTTCTCCGGTCAATAACCAACAGCGGGATATGGATACCCATGTTGGTTCCCACATGTTCCACGATGATCTCATCGGATGAACCACGATGTCAAGGACTCAATCGATCCCGTATTCAATTTCCTTTGTCTAACGGTATTGTACTTGCCCGAGATTCGATCGTCGGTATACCGATACCTTGTTCAATCTCGTTACCGGCAAATCTCTTTACTCGTTCCGCAACACATCATCCCGCGATCAACCCCTTGGTCACATTGTGCACATTATGATGATGTCCTACCGAGTGGGCCCAGAGATACCTCTCCATTTACACGGAGTGACAAATCCCAGTCTCGATTCGTGCCAACCCAACAAACACTTTCGGAGATACCTGTAGTGCACCTTTATAGCCACCCAGTTACGTTGTGACGTTTGGTACACCCAAAGCATTCCTACGGTATCTGGGAGTTGCACAATCTCATGGTCTAAGGAAATGATACTTGACATTAGAAAAGCTTTAGCATACGAACTACGATCTTTGTGCTAGGCTTAGGATTGGGTCTTGTCCATCACATCATTCTCCTAATGATGTGATCCCGTTATCAATGACATCCAATGTCCATGGTCAGGAAACCGTAACCATCTATTGATCAACGAGCCAGTCAACTAGAGGCTTCCTAGGGACATGGTGTTGTCTATATACCCACACATGTATCTGAGTTTCCTATCAATACAATTATAGCATGGATAATACAATTATCATGAACAAGGAAATATAATAATAACTAATTTATTATTGCCTCTAGGGCATATTTCTAACAGTATTTCTATCAGAGACACGGCAAAGCAGTGAGTATGTCAATAAGCTGAGATGGAGGCTTGGCCTCAAGCATTGTATCGTGCAACCCGGCGTGGGCAAAAGCGCCGGCATAGCACTTTTCTATGATGAAAGTATCGAAATAAAAAAGCTAGCCGTTGGACCGAGGTATATCGATGTGTTAATATGTTTAAACCCGAACGGCACACAATGGAGGGGTACCTTTGTGTATGGGGAACCAAAAGGACATGAGAGACGACATATGTGGGAGCTCTTGAGGAGAATAAGACTAAACGCAATGAAACCGTGGCTCATGATTGGTGATTTCAACGAAGTCATGTGGCAAACCGAACACTTCTCTAGAGCCAAGAGGTCTGAAAAGTATATGGCAGACTTCAGAAATGTCCTGGCAGATTGCAACCTCCATGACTTGTGTTTTCGGGGCACTCCATGGACTTATGATAATAAACAACAGGGCCAAAACAATGTCAAGGCACGTCTGGACAGAGGGGTGGCTAGCCCGGACTGGAGCAACTTGTTTAAGGAGGCGTCAGTGGAGCATATTGTTTCTTTAAGATCAGATCACGTTCCCCTCCTCCTTCGGTTTGGGGCAAGAAAAGAATGGAGACCAGTCAACAAAGATTTCAAGTATAAGTATATGTGGGAAAGAGCTAATGAACTGTCAGAAGTGATTGATGATACGTGGGCCAAAGGGGGAGTTAGCTTATCCCTCTCTGATTTTACCAAAAAGCTTCAGAAAATGAGAACAGCTCTTGGTGGCTGGGCTGCGAAAGAATTCAACTCTGTACAAAACAAGCTGAAGGCGCTCCGTGAGAGACTGAAAGGGTTGCGCGCCCTACAACAAACTACTACGGTTGAAAGTAAAATCAAACGGACAGAATCTGAGATGGATGAGTGGTTGCACAGAGAGGAGATGATGTGGAGGCAACGTTCTCGAATAAAATGGCTGAAAGAAGGTGACAAAAACACGGATTTTTTTCATCGCAAGGCAACATGGCGGAGAAGAAAAAACAAGATCATTAAACTTCAGAGGGAAGATGGGAGCTGGGTTGAAGAAGAATCGGATGTTCATGCAGAAATAAATTGCTTCTTTCAGGACCTGTACAAGCGAGACGATCATGTGGTGTCCGAGGAGCTGCTCTCCCTTTTTCCACGGAAGGTGGACGATAACATGAACGAGTCCCTTACGAAAATGGTGTCAGATGAAGAAGTGGGGTTGGTAAATTTAGTGTATCGTTCATGACATTTTTCTAATGGAGCATGCCAATTTTGTTAACGGATCATGGCAATTTCATTTTCATTTTTATACCATGGCAATTTTAATAGTAGATCATGGCATTTTTTGCTTGTCTTTCATACGCAAACCTATGTTTATTTTTTTGCCATGGCAAATTTTGCTTCACTTTTCACCACGGCCAACTTGTTAAACTTGTTGCCATGGCTAAAAGTTAAAACCTGTTGCAATGCAAACCTACATATATAGGAAAAATCCATCCTTATAGTAATATATATACTACTTTATCATTGTAAGTACGTGCATAAATTATATATAACATATTTCAAAGTGAGTTGCATGAATTTTTTTGCAAGTTGGCCCATAGTTTTTATTATATTTGTTAAAAACGTATATATTTGTACGTAAAAAGAAGCATACTCATAATACGATGCATACTATCTAAAAAGTAGTATATATAATATCTAAATATTTTTATATACTACATACTACGCGTACATAATCTTCGATTTGGTAGATACTACATACAACATACAAAACTCAATTGGTGGTAACTACCACTGGTGGTAGATAAAATTTGTCATGGCATCCTACTACCGGGTGTAGTTACACCCATTTCTCATATACTACCATGTGGTAGTATATACTCTAATTTATTACTTTTAGTATGCTCATATACTATATCTAAGATACTCCAAAGCAAATTATGTGAAAAAATTGCATGTGAGCCCATGTTTTTATAATATTTATGAGATACGTACATATTTGTACGTAAAAAGGAGTATGCTCAAAATATACTACATACTACATAAAAAAATAGTATATATACTACCTAAACATTCTTACATACTACATATACTACGCGTACATACTCTCCGATATGATAGATACTACCTAGAACGTATGAAACAAAAGTGGGAGTAACTACACCCGGCAGTAAGAAAAATTTATCTGCCATGGCAAATTGTGGCAAATTTAGTTCATGGATCATGGCAAATATTAGTTTATGTAAATTTAGTTTTTAGATCATGACAATTTTAGTTTATGGACCATGTTAAATTTAATTTCAGATCATGGAAAATCTTTTGTAAACATGGCTAATTACAAATTTAACCATGGTATTTTTTTAGCTTTTGTACCATCTCATTTTAGTTGTTTGCTTTTCTCAAATTTACCATGTGCAAATGCTTTTCTTTAATTTCATACATTGCCAAAACAGTATTTTTGCCTGAAAGGCGCTGCATCTTTCGCGGGGATGCCATGCCCTTGGAGATTGATTGGCCCACGATCTTCGTTTATCGCCTTTCGAAGTATACCTAGCCATTCTAAAATATATTTATTACATTATTTTGGGTTCTCTCGCGAATTGTGTTGGATGCTACCGAATTGATGAATCCATTATGATTCTTGTTTGAATTATTCGCAAATTTTATGTCCTGGTGTTAATTCTGTTTTATGCATTTGGTGGGGTTGCAGGTCGCCTCTCATCTGTTCAGCGGCAAGAGAACTCCTAATAGGAAGAGGCGGCGTATAGAAAGAGGAAGCACGCACTACTAGAATTGACGAGTTCGCCGAGTGTCGAGTTTATTTCAATGGGCACTCGGCAAGCACGTCATTTGCCTAGTGTTCAGGAAAGGCCACGGTTATTCATAAATTTAATGCTCTGGTGTTAATTGTGTTTTATGCATTTGGTGGGTGACTTTGCACATCCCCTCTCATCTGTTAGTGGCAAGAGAACTCCTAAGAGGAACAGACGGCGTAAAAGAATGAGGAAGCACACACTACTAGAATTGACGAGTTTTACTCGGAAAAAAAAAAACATTGACGAGTTAGCCATTGCTGCGGGTAGGGGACGAATATCCGTCTAGTTTTGTGTACAGCTAGTCTTAGTCAACAAGTCTTAGTTAGGTAGTCACTTAGGTTTGGAGGCAAACTCTGCTAGATGCGTGGTTTTGTTTTAGCGAGCGATGATGGGGTCGGTGATGTTTGTGAATAATGTGGGCCGAGATCTACCCCATCCATGACCTCTGGTGGTGGCTGGTAGCGGATTAGGGAGCGTGCTGCTCAGATCGAGGTTGGCGTGACGGTGACAACGGACTCAAGGAGAGCCTTTGTGCTCTAGCTCCGGCATCGTGGTGAGTGCTCCGGTGTTGTCACAGGGCGAGCAACATGTAGAGGACCTTGTATATTGTAGATCTACGCCAGGCCTTTCTCCTTCTCTATCATCGGTGAGGGCGATGGAGGGTTCAGACATGATGTTTCTTGTGGACTGAGGCTGAAGCAGGCCGCGCATTCTAACGATTTTGTTTATCGGGTTAAGGAATACTGTTAAGAAATTCATTTGGTGAGCTAAAGAAATAATTCTATTGTATTATAATATAGTTAAGAAATTCTCGGAATCCACCTTGTAGGACAAAAAAGTCCCACGTAAAACTGAAGTAAAACAAATATATTTCTCCCATGCCCTTCCCAGGATATGAGACCCAACTTATTTCTTTAGCTCAACAATATGAAATTTGGGTTAGAGGCATTTCCATCGATCTCTTAATACACTAAAAGAAATCCTACGTGAGCCTTATCAAAAGCCCGAAAAATATATTTGGTGAAGATAGGCGTGATTCATTATACACAAGTAGATATTCCAAAACAAAATATCTCATGAAATTAACAAAGGCGTAAAGAATATTGGGCATTCTTGTACACAACGTAGAAAATCCATCATATGCAAGAATTTTGATTCCAGGAGAAACTAAATATCATTTGGGGCGGTGAGGTTAAGGTTTCTCATCGTGTGGTAGGATTTGGTGTCAGGCGCTTCAGATCTATAAAGGGTTCAACAGCGACCACCTTGGCTCTACGGTGCTGGTCCTTAGGGGCACGTGCACAAAAACTTCCCGGCTGTTATCGGCAAGGTCAAGCTGACTCCAGTAGTGGAGCGGCGTGTCAGCGGTTTCGTTCTGGCGCCAGTAGTGGTCTAGCAATCTTGATGTAATCTTTGTTATGTTTGAGATAATCTGGATATTGTGCTCTTTGACGTGGCCAAAATCTCCTCAAGAATGGCCGTTCGAGAGGGACACCATATCACGGGACGCGCGAATATTAGGGCATTGGGGCCTGCGTAGATAAATCCGCGACGATTGGTGACCGATCGTTAGGCAGCCTAATTAATGACGCGCGAGTATTAGGTCAATGGGACTACGTACATTAGATCGACGGAAGACCCCTCAAAAACAAAACTAGACTAGTAGACTGCCCGTGCGTTGCCACAGGCTAACAAAACATCTGAAAAAGATAAATGTGCTAACAAAAATGTATATAAAAAGAGAAATGTCATGTAGGAGTCATACATTGATATGAATCAATGTTCTAAATAGCGGACTATGCCAAATAGCGGCGGCCCTCCATATCATCTATGTGACGCTATAGACCGCTATACCCAGCTATTTTGCAAGTTTAGCGGGTTAAGCCATTGTCTCTGGCTGATCAAACCGTTATAGACACGCTATAGCTAGCCTATAGCGGGCTATTTAAAACTTTGATATGAATAGTCATTAAATATCAATTCAGCACAACTGACAATCTATCATCTGCTCCAAAATTAACACATGTGCTTATCATACATCAATCTATTCAGGAGTGTTACATTATCAGACAATTTGTTGAGCACATGGTAGCTATATAAATAGTCCAGATCTCGTTCATGTTGACAGAAATTAGCAATGCTTACAGCTACATACGAAATCGGCCAGAGACAATTTTCTAGCTTCTTTCTATTTTTACAGTGTCACATGCTGAATTTCCAAAGATTGAACTTCTTAATAATGACAATCCTTCATGTCTATGTAGGAGCTTTATGGTCGATCTAGCCAATAAATTGCTCCAATGCTGGCAAGAAATCTTCCATTCGAGATTCCATTGCCCCTCCGCCGCACAGATCTGGCCATCTCCACTCACTCCCCTCATAGGCGGCAACTGCTTGATATGTTAAGACACTCATTGCCTCCCCACCCACTCCCCTCATAGGAACATTGAACCGTAAAAATATTATCAGCGTATTAGGCTTGCATCATGAGTTATATCTTCGCTTCTATGAACACATCAAGACATAGAGCTTTTGTGTTTGGTAAGAAAATTAAGCAGATATGAAGGTAAAATGAAATCATCAATATAATTCCCGCATACACTACTACATGGAATAACATGGAACTGAGGATAAAGTTTAATTTAGTATTTGTTAGGTTACACATTATAATTTGTCTTCAAACAACCAGCAGAGAGCAACTTAGTTAAATTGTCCCATTATGAGGACAAAAAAGGAACCTTCCTAATTTCTTCCTACCTTTTGTATTGCCTGCATTTATAGCACAGACTTAACTTTTGCAATCAAGATTTGATTTTCCAATTAATATGATGTGTTGCAGATTTTGTAGAGTGAAGGTTGAATTTGCCTCTTATTACCTTCCAAGCGATTTGCTTTGCATGGTACACAGTCGCTATATGGTCGGAATCCGATGAGAGCATGACTTTATTGTGATCATCATCTTCGTACTGTCAAATGTTATTAGGAAAAGAAGAAACCTTAGAGAACTGACAGTGATATAGGTATATAGGCACATATATAGAGAATGGAGCTTGAACAGTACCAGAATTTGAGGTAGGTTCGATTTATCAATGGAGCTTGAACAATAGTATAAATTACTGGGCATGACATGGGAAAAGAAAGAGCGATGATATAACTCCAGTTGTGTGACACCAAAATGAGTGTGCATACCACAGTTAAATTTGTGCATCTTGCCTTGTTTGTCCTGAATCTTGAACCCAAAAGTGTTTGATAAGCCTCAACCCGGAAAGAAGGGCTGAACCATGGAGATGTGAATTTAGTTAAAATGTAATATATAAAAAGGGCAACCACTGAAAACTGAATATTTCATAAATTGGAGAGCTAACAGAGAGAGAGAGAGAGAGAGAGAGACGATGTTTTGTGCTGTGTTCAGTCTACAGCTTTTCTTCTCCCTCCTCTATTTATTCAGTGATTACAATGCTAACTGAAAAACGGAAAAGCATGACATATCCGAGTTGTGAGTGCCGCCATCCTAGAACTCCTTGCACACCTCTCTGCATCATCGCCGTGACCGTTGTGCCGTGCCATCCCACGATCCAATCATTGCGAGGATCTATCCTAACAATCTAGGACATCGTCACAGCTTGGTATGTTTCTGCTAAAGTTTAACTGAAGAAAACAAGCTGACGAAACTGAGTTCAAACAACTACAGCTACGACTCAAATAAAACTGAATTTTCTGAATATTTCGACAGCAGCTGTTAACTCAGTAATCACAAGACCACCTTTCTAAGAAAATCAGGGTACCAACAGACAAAAGCAAGCATGGAGACGAAGATTAAATTTTAGAGGGACAACCCATACGTCTACCAGTGTTATACTATTATCAAATAGCAAAATTATGATGAAATTGGATTTCAATGTAGAAGCATATATATAGATTATTTAAAAACATGGCATCGCTATTGTGCATAGTTGAATGTAAGGTGGATTGGGTAAATCTCATGATATACTTCAGCCCATGGCCCAAGTAGCCTTGTAGAGACCATTCAGGGAGGGTCAAGATTCAACTTGTCGTTGAGCAGTCTTGGAACATGTTTAAGGTATAAACATGCAAGGCTGCCAAGCCCCAGCAAGACTTCCATGGCGCTGCTGTCAAGAAACGTGCCATCAGGGTCTGACACATGTTCCAGGAAGCAAGTGCTCATTTCTTTGCTAGGAAATTTACTTGATAGAAGCTCTATGCTGTAATAACTTTTGTTGCCTTGCCCTGAAACCGTTTCTTCTGTAGGGGCATAAATTGCAGCAAACTAAGATATGACACTCTTTACATGTAAGTGGTAGATTGCATAATCATATAAAGTATAGAAGAATTGAAGGTTAATGGACTTACATTACCGAAGCAAAAATGTGTGCAAAACAGGACACACAACCTGCTCAATTTTACTTAAAATGAAGCAAAACAAAAATAGTTGTGATCCAAAGGCCAAAAGGCAATTTAAAAAATGGCATCTTAATAGCATAATATTGCTTACGAACATCTAATAGAGTAGAAACAGGTAGTTCTAAGGAACAATCTATATTTTTGTAGATTAATGAAATCGCCGGTGCTCCTTATGTAACAATTCTGAATTCAAAACCATACTGGAAAGGACACTTTGCCAAAATAAGTAGTACTTGAATTCACTATCTAAACACATGCACTTGGGATATAGCTCCCATTGCTAAACACACACGCACCTGTCAACGCATGGGCATCCAGATAATAAAGATATGTCATTTTTTTTTTTGACAAAACAAATATTTCTCGCTTTCTCAAGTGTAATTACATTTACACATGTAGAAGAAAAACTGGGAGAAATACTGAAGATACAGGGAGTCCGCCCAACCTTTATTTCCGGCAAATACGCTCGATCGACGGATGACAGGTGCATGCTGACTAAACAGCTCATGAAATTCTAGTCCATTTTACCGGCATCTAAAACAGTAGTATTCGCCTATATCTTTTTTTTTCCTGTTTATAACAATAGGAATTGTGAATGTATAGTCTTTACCTTGGCTTTAATTATCCTGCGGCCATCAAACCCACTGCATATGTCTCAGTTGAACAACAATACACTACAGAAGAGTACTCTTGTATGATCTACTCAATCTAAAAACCATTCGATCTTCACTAAAACTGCTTTCTGAACTCCATTAATGTCATAATAAAAAGTCATGAGGGCGAACGAACCATGATGTGCTTACCATGGCAAAGAAGATGTCACGATAAGGCAAGCAAGATCTGAATTAGAAAGAACCCATCACGTACTGAAAATTCTTGAGTGTGAGAGCGCACCTGCTACACACACGGGTAACGAAGACAATGGCAATGGAGGAGAAGATTGAGATCTACGCACCTGTGATGGCGTCCTCTGTGGAGCCGATATTCCGGTCATTGGACCTCGACGCGACCTTGTACTCCACCTGCTCTTCCAAACGAGATATCCCTCACGCCACCCCGCTGCAAATCGACCGCCCGCCTAGCCTGTTACATGTGAAAAAAGGCTATGAGTGTGTCAATTCCTGTAGTATCTCTCAATATACAAGCAACACTACATGTCTTTGCTTATGAAGTTATAAACACCTTTGTATTCGCTAAAAGATGATCACGATATTTCTGTGACAGCTCAAAGTACTGCCCGGCTGAGTGATGGCTGAGCTCGACCGGCGCGCCTCCAACAGCACCAGCGTCCAGACCTACACCTACCTCAGTGTGCCGGTTATCAGCAGAACCATCTCCCTCTACACGCTTTCCGGGGAAACACTGACGACCAATGATTCAGATACCGGATCAAGAAGTACTGCTGGTCTCCATCATGTTGCTGCTGGGCTCGTCTTCGGTGCTGCTGGTGGGACAGTGGCAACTGTTTCATATTCAACATCAAGGGAGACGTTTTGATGCAGACAAGTATGATGACAGTGGATAGGCAACATGGAGCCAGCAATTTGATGAGCATTTTTTATGGCCGCACTCCACTTTTCCATGTCTTGGTTACCGGGTTGGGGTTTCCTACAAAAAAAAGTGAAAATGCATGCTACCATGAATACTGTCTTCAGTACAGAAAATAACAAGCCTAATCCTTGTACATGCTATGGTGTCTTCCCAGGGCAAAGTTTATGTGCGAGCATCCATAACCGAGGTTAAACTGACCTACACAGTTGTCAATCAGCCCTGGGCGCTCTCAACTATAAGCTGAGGCTGCTTGACCAACTACATATTTCTCAGTCTTACAATTGATTGAAGTTTTAATAATATAACCACATTTTAGCCCAAATTTTGAGCGGCAATTTAGGGTTCACAAGCTTCTTGTACGGGCATTGATCTTGGGGATTCAACAGTCAATAGATACAAACAAGATAGTTTTGTTGCACATCTAGCATAAAATTGCATTACTATCGATCTAATTTGAGGACACTATATGAGATGATGGTAGGGAACATGGACTCAAACAAAACTGCAATGCTATAATAATAGTTCGACACTATATGCTCATTATCGCAGAATGCATGGTTTTTCTAAGGAAAAAGGGACAAAGGATCAGACTGTGTCTTAAACTTATAAAAAAAGACATGTTGACATCCGTGGAAGAGGGAGAGGCACATGCATACCTTGAAGTGCTCGCAATTGTAAACGTAGTTCTCATCCATCCAGTGCTGCAGCTTCCCTGTGGGATCTACGGGGCCTGACCTACTACCAACGGACGTGTGCATCGAGCAAGCAGGCCATCATAGTATGCAGGCTCAAGCAGACAAGCCACTCTGTCCAGACGGTGTCAAATTGCCATAGGAAGAAGAGGCGCCATTGCTGGACATACTTGTAGATCCTAACTACGTTCTCCGTCGCCGAAGCGTTCCGCAAGGCCTCAAGCGCCACCTTCTGTGCCTGCTCCCTCTGCTCCATGGCTTCCAAAAACAAAATTTGAACCATCGGTTTAGTTCAGAGTTCAGGGTGGCTGAACAGTTGACGGAAAAATTCTGGCAGCTAAGCAAGTAAATTTAACAGGGTAAAACACTTGGAGTTGCATTAACCACGCAACGGAAAAATAAGAACAGCGATTCATTTGCTATCTGAGACACAATCAGAGTGGCAACATCACAATCCCATAGCTATTATGGGACATCAGAACAAAATCAAATCCATAAGAGTGGTCAGCTATATGATGTTTTAGCTAAAAAATCAGCTATCCCAAGAACACTAATCCCGGCAACCCGAGGCTGCTCATGTGATCTATGAGCAAGCGCCACACAAGCAAGCAGGGATCTACCCGCCTCGAATCACCTAAACCGCATGGAGCACCACCTGCCCACAGATCTACGGAATACGCGAGAAAATCGAGACGCGCGGCGAGGGAGAGAGAGGAAGGGGGTGGGTTAACCTCATTGGGGTCGAGCCAGACCTTGCCCTTGCCGCTCTTGAGGACGCTCGAGGCCAAGCGCTTCTGCAGCCTGAGGCCCTTGCCGCACTTGAGGACGCTCGAGGGGGCAGGGTGGGACGTGGGGGCGGCGGCCGCGGCTGGAGGTGGGGCGGCGGCCGCGGCTGGAGGTGAGCGCCAGGCCACGGCTGGATCTGGGGCGGCGGCCCCGGCTGGAGTTGGGCGCGGCGGCCGCGACGGGAGGTGGCGGGGCCGGCCGCGACGGGAGGTGGCGGGGGCGGCAGCGACGGGCGGCGGCGTTTGAGGGAGGGAGATGGAGGAGGGGATCGGCGGCGGCTGCGAGGGCGAGGGCGACGGCGAAGGATCTGGAGACGTTTTTTTTCGCTGGTTTTCTTTCATAGGTTTTTTTCGTCGGTTAATTTTCGTAGGCTTTTTTTCCTTTCGCTTGTAGATGGGTGCGATGGGAGGCGTGGGGGCGGGTGGGGGACTCGGACGGAGGGTTTTTTCTGGTTTTTTGCGGCTGAGTGGGAGGTGGGAGCAAGTACCAAAGAAGTACCAAAAAAGATCATATTAGGTGGGACGAAAATAAAACCTAAAACGCGATCTATCAACTGAGACATTAGGAGTAGAGATAGATGGAGGAAGTGGCAGCGGCGGCCATGGCAGTTCCCCTCCGGGACGACCTGCTCCTCGAGATCCTCGTCCGCATGAAGGACGAGGCTGCTCTCTTTCGCTGTGCCACGACGTGCAAACAGTGGCGCCGCCTCGTCGCTGATCCCGGCTTCCTACGGCGCTGCTGGCCAGAAGACCACTCGTCGTCCTCTTTCGTCGGTTTCTTCACCCGCATCCGGGGACGTCGCCACAGAGATGGCGACCCAGATCCTTCATCCGTGGTGGCGCCGTGCTTTATCCCAGGACCAAGATCGAGTCGGGGTCCTGATGGGGGCTACCTCACCTCCTTCTTGTCCACTGCCCCCGCCGGTCTCTTCGACGGCGCTTTGCCGCTCCTTTCGCACCGTGGCCTTGTCCTCGTGCGCCTATTCAAAGCTCGTGATACGCCAGGCTATGCCGACCCGACCATCCTCCAACTAGCGGTATGTAACCTGCTGGCCGACACGTGTGACATGCTCCCTCCGTTGAAGTTTAGCTCGGCCTTCAACGACTACATGTGGAATGGCTATGTCATTCTAACAAGCACCGACTGTCCCTCCGAAGATGAGCCCTTGCTACCTGTGCTGCTGATCAACCCGTCATTCTTCAAAGTGGTAATCATCGGCTCCGGTCGTGACGACCTGATGTACACTCTCCATGTTTTCTCGTCTGACAAGGCAAGCTGGAGCGTGCGGAGCAACTGCTTCAACACTAACGCGCAATCGCATCGGTATGGGTCATTTGTCTCATACGAACCGGGACAAATGCCCTGTTTTCTACTAGTGTTTTCGTCCAAGCTAAACATTTTCTCATCCATCTTCACCTTGGAGAAAACTTGCTCTCTCGATGTACTGCAATATACTCTTTGATTACATGAACTATACTGTATTCTTTGATTACATAAATCACAACATATCTTTAGCTGGTCGTATTTGATCAATTATACAAGAGTCACCATAGTATCCCCAATTTTGTTGTCTTTACTTTTCAATTTAAAGATAAACATACGTATATACGGGAAAATCAATGCAACCTATTTCCTCTAAGAACCCATTAAATGGACAACACGTATAAATGAAAACCCCATATAATTATTGACAAGTGATGAAACACATGCGTCCCTTTGAGTAAAACAACATTGCTTTACCTTAGCCTATGGATTTGCTTACAATATTTTATGGAACAATCATAGAGCCTATAGTATTACTTTTGCGGTGAACAATAAATCCAAAATGTTGTTAAACAATGCCCATATAGAAGAGTGTAAATCAATTAGATGAACATGGGTCACTGGACTTGATTCAGTCAGGTGTACCCATACAGAAGGAGTGTAAATAATTAGATGAACATGGGTCACACTGATGTCTATCTGAACAAATCGAACACCTGAATGTCAATCTTTCAGGCTCAGGATACATCTGAATGTCTATCTCAAATTGAACTATGGGCGAGTGCACGTGCAGCAGCTGTTGTCCGTCAGAATTTGAGCAAAACTGAATGTCTATGTTAGGGAATGAGTGCACACGCAGCACGAACAAGCCGGGCACAGTGCGCGCTGTCGTGTACTGCTCCCCATCTCGATGTTAGCCCAAACTACTGTGGTAGGTGTGTACTATGGGTGGTAGGGGTTCTAACTTATGTGGTAGGCTTCCTGATTTGGAGTGCTAGGGGTATTTTCCTAGTGGTAGGGGTCCAGCAGTATGAGTGGTAGGGGTTCCCTGCTGGTGGTAGGGCTGCTAGAGTGTGAGTGATAGTTGTGCCCAAACTAGTACTCCCTCCGTAAACTAATATAAGAGCGTTTAGAATACTAAAGTAGTGATCTAAATGCTCTTATATTAGTTTACAGAGGGAGTAGTACTCACTCTCACACACACCCATACACTTGCGCAAAGTATGCTTTGAAGCTGAAATATTATTCTCTGGAGAGTGGCTTAATTACAACCAAGGATACAAGTCCTTCTACTGGACAAACAACCGACTATGGGCAGTACTAGACGTGCTCTACAAACTACAAACCGACTATGGGAGCTGGTGGATTGCATCTCCCAGAATGCTGTCCACTTCGCTTGTCGAGCTAGGATATTTTCCGCTGGACTACACCGACTTGGGGCCATCCTTGTTATTATGGGACGGAGGGAGTAGTTCGCTCGGCATTCTCTAGCAGGAAAGCTCATCTTGCATACAAGCTCCTAAAGAAGCAGTTCCTTGTGAATTTCACACCTGAATATCAGTTCTGAACTTCTCTGCACTTTCACTGTCCCTGGCAGAAAAACAGCAATGGTGAGTGAATAGCAATGGCACAGGCCGGCCACGGCATCATCAGGGAGAGGCTAGAAAATGGGGAGATGACGTGCTGGCGCTGCGACACAAGTACATGGATACATATGCTCCAGACGGCGTGCGTGCTGACCGCCGAGCATTCCTTCCACAGCTGCTCTCTTCTCTTCTTGTTTTCTGATCCGGTTTCATGGCTGCCTGTCCATAACTAATCTTCAAACGGCAAGCAAGCTATTAAACCATCTCGATACATCCCTTTTTATTCATTTTGATGACAAGTATTTCGGGACGAAGGGAGTACAACATAGCAACGGGAACAGGCATGCCATAACCATTCTCGACAAAGAAAATATAACCCAAACAGAATATACTGATGGAGGGAGAATCAGCTATGAAGATTAAAACATGACGCGTATCAGAGGTCTATATCATGCTATCAAGCCATATACAGCAAAGTCCAGCCTTGGTCCAGACGACGACGCGTGGCGAGACGCGTCAGGGAGTTCACCTGTATCAGCTGGAGGCAGCAGCGGCCCAGCACCAGGCTCTCCACCAGGGAGTTCTTTCCACGAGCCAGAAAGCCCAGCCGCTACCCAATCTCCACAAGGCCACGTGACAGGAGGTCCACAAGTGCATGCACGTGAAGCAACTTCAGATTTCGTGGCTGGTTCTTTTGGTGCATGTGCAGATAGCTCAGGAGAGCCCCAATCATCAAAAAATAGAAGCTTGGCAACTTCAGATGAATTTTCTTCGTCTTCGACAGAACATGAGACGAGGGAACATCCGCCTACCCCAGTCCGTCTTCGACCAGTGTTAGATTTATATCCGAAGGAAGCGCTTCAGAAGATAAATCCGGTGAAAATTAAAAGAAAAGGACGGCAATGTTTGATAAGCATCGAGGAACCGACGAAATTTGAAGATGCAAACAAAGAGGAGTACTGGCGTCGTGCTATGGATGAAGAGTTGGGATCGATACGAGACAACAAAGTATGGGAGCTCGCGGATCTTCCCAACGGCCATAAAGCCATGCATAGGGCTCAAGTGGGTGTACAAAATCAAGAAGGATGCCGAAGGGAACTTGCTGAAGCATAAAGCTCGGCTCGTAGATAAAGGATTCATGCAAGAGCAAGGTGTGGACTTCAAGGAAGTGTTCGCTCCAGTCACAAGGATGGAATCGGTGAGGCTAGTTATAGCTCTCGTGGCTCAAGAATCTTGGAAGTTACATCACATGGATGTAAAATCCACATTTTTGAACGGGGAGTTGAAAGAAGAAGTATACGTGAAGCAACCACCGGGGTACATCAAGGAAGGAGAGGAACACAAGGTGTTGAAGCTACACAGGGCATTGTACGGGCTACATCAAGCTCCTCGGGTGTGGAACATCAAGCTTGACCGTACATTGATTTCTCTTGGTTTTGAGAAAATCCCACTGGAGCATGCAATGTACAAGCGAGGTAAAGGCAATGATCGTCTGTTAGTGGGTATCTATGTGGATGATCTGTTGATAACTGGAGCAGACGAAGAGGTGATTGCAAACTTCAAGCTACAGATGAAGGAGCTATTCAAAATGACTGATCTAGGGCTCTTGAGTTACTACCTTGGGATCGAGGTACATCAAAAGCCGGGAGGGATCACAATATGCCAGGAGGCATATGCAAAGAAGATAGTTGAAAGTTGTAGCATGGAAGATTGCAACCCAAGTCATGTTCTGATGAAGCCCTGTGTTGTTCTAAGCAAGAAGAGTGAAGCACACGCGGTTGATGCAACAGAGTATAGAAGTGTGGTCCGAAAGCTGAGGTATCTCACGAATACAAGACCGGACTTGGGCTATTCTGTTGGCATAGTGAGTCGCTTCATGGAAGCACCCACGACAGAACATTGGGCAGCTGTGGAAAATATACTCAGGTACATCAAAGGGACAACAATTTTCGGTTGTGTCTATTTGAGAGAGAAGAAGAAGGAGATGGTGGAGCTACTTGACTATAGTGATAGCGACATAGCAGGAGATGTGGACGGCCGTAAAAGTACCTCGGGCGTGGCATATTTCTTGGAAAGAAGCATTGTGAGTTGGCTATCACAAAAGCAGAAGGTGGTCGCATTATCATCCTGTGAACACTAGTGCAGAACCGGGCAATAGCACCGGTTCGTAAGGCCCTTTAGTGCCGGTTTAGGAACCGGCACTAAAGTGTGGGCACTAAAGCCCCCCCCCCCCCCCTTTAGTACCGGTTC
>LR880968.1:961511482-961527668 GCA_904067115.1 Aegilops sharonensis | reverse complement strand
CTTCTTCTTCTGCTTCTTCTTTATATAGAGTTCAATGAAGACCAAATGCTTGTGATAGTTTTAAAAATAACATATTCAAATTGACATATTTAAATTGTGCATCTGAACGGAGAAAAAATACATTGGTCAGTACCGCCTTTCAGCCAAAACGCGCTACTGCTACAGAGAAGTACATATAAAAAATACATTGAGCATCAATGATCTTTTTGTATAGAATCTACATCGTCAATAGGAATCTAGTACATATAAAAAATACATTGATCATCAATGATCTTTTTGTATAGAATCTACATCGTCAATAGGAAACTACCACCGATTTAAGAACCGGCGAAGACTCCTATTGCAGCCACAGATCCTACACATAGAGTTCAATGAAGACCAACTGCTTGTGATAGTTTGAGAAGTAACATATTTAAGGTGGTAAAAGGCTTGTTAGGGGAGCGAGGTGGGACTAAAAATAGCCTGCCACAACGTCATTAGTACCGGTTCGTGGTTCGAACCGGCACTAAATGGTGATGGTGGGGCCATAGCCTGACCGCAGGCTGACACAGCCTCTTTAGTACCGGTTCGGGGTACAAACCGGTACTACAGGTTCGCCACGAACCGGTATTATTGATCGCCGCCACGAACCGGCACTAATATACACATTAGTGCCGGCTCTAATGCAAACCGGCACTAATGTGCTTCACGTTTGACCCTTTTTCTACTAGTGGAAGTGGAGTATATTGCAGCTGCAACCGCGGCAGGTCAAGGTGTGTGGCTAGAAAGGCTACTCGGTGACCTCATTGAAAAGGAACCGGAAGGAGTGGTGCTCTATGTTGACAACAAGTCCACAATTGCTCGATGTAAGAATCCAGTGCATCATGATAGAAGTAAGCACATTGATATAAGGTATCACTATATACGAGATTGCGTGGAAGAAGGCAAGATTGAAGTCATCTACATTTGCAACGACGATCAGCTTGCATATATCCTAACCAAGTATTTAGGACGACAAAAGTTCACGAAGATGCAGGAAAGGATCGGCGTCCAAGCTGTGAAGTGAGAACATCGTGGTTGGGGGGTGATTGTTGGAATCAACCACGTAGTGTGACCAGTCCGGTACGGACTTGGTACAGTCACCAAGTAGGATTTGTATTTGGACTAGGACTAGGACTAGTAGGACTAGCTTAGCTAATAAGTATATATATTGCTGTACCCCCGTGTAATCAACCAAGACCAGATCAAAGTAATACTTATAAAACATAGGTGCGACACGCACCTATTTGCCATCATATCGTGCGTCCTCGAGTTGTCTCGCGTGCGTGTCTTCCGGCGACGACGAGATCCATCAACCCGGCGGCGTGGTATTACGTACATGCATGTGATAGTCTCCTGTGCGTGAATATCAATCAAGGTGCCTGCCTCCCTGCCTAGCTACGTCTACGTACGTGCAGTTTCGTTCGGCCGGAAAGTACTCGGCTGGCTCGACGACTGCGTGTGTGCTCAAGACGGAAAGTAATCGTCTACGAGCGACGTACGTATCGTACGGCGTCTGTGCCAACAAAAACATGATGCGTATCAGAGGTCTATATCATGCTATCAAGCCATATACAGCAAAGTCACACTAATAATTGATAGCAAACTGAGTTCACAAGCTATACACATCACAGTCCATGAGCGACTACAAAAAGGGCTAATAATTGATGGCACAACAAACAATGTATCTTTTGTATGAACGCAATCTAATCCATCAGAATATCAACAGGCGCTTGAACGCCAAGGCGAGCACAACAGGGGAAGGCCATGAACAGCGGGGCTGTATTTCAGGTAGAAGTAGAACGATGTATTCAACCTTTTCTGTAATCCTAATCCACACTTGAACATAAGGGCAAGCGGAACAGATGAAGACCTCCCGTTAAATGTTACAGTTAAGAACAGATGAAGTCAAATAATTTAATAACAAAGTGGGCCGCATCACAAAAAAAAAAAAGGCTTGTTTACGGTTGAATTTTGCAAACCAGTTACAAGTGTAGGTGCTCCTGATGATCACCTCTGTCTCCATGACTGAAATGCGAAAATATCCCCTGTAAGCATAGGAGCAGGTCGGTACTTTTCTGTTAATTTCCACCTTAATTTATCGTAAGTTTTGAATAACAAGACTTCGTTTCACAATGCAAGAAAAAACACTTATGAGCCAACATATATGAAACTCTAGGCGTTTTTTCATGTAAGGATTATGTAACGAATTACATGCAGCAGTTTTGTTTCTACTTTTTAAGACAAACTACCATCATGTTGCTTTCTACTCCCTCCGTACCATAATATAAGAACATTTTTTACACTAGTGTAGTGTCAAAAATGTTCTTATATTATGGGACGGAGGGAGTACGGTTTTTGGCTTTTGATCATTTATGCCACTAGTTGTGTCCTACTACTCAGTTTTGCCATTAGAAGTTACAACTGCTCAAAAATGCCATTATTTTGTGAGAAGCTTGCTAACAAATGCCATTAGACACCTCAAAGATGCCATTGTTCCGTTAGGTGTTTGCTCAAAAAAGCCATTAGACAGTGTTACTATCAGGTCAAAACCATTCACCATGTTATATGACCAAAATATCCCTAGAACCATATGCCAGCTCTCTCTATCTCACGATAATAAGTCTGGGCCCCACTTGTCAGGAGTAAGCAAGCGAATAATTTTAGAGGAAAATAAGAACACCGTTGGGGATCGAGTGGAATCCACACTTTATCATAGTGAGATAGAGGGAGAGCTGACATGTTGGTCCATGGGCATTTTGGTCATGTAACATGGTAAACGGGCTTTGAGCTAATAGTAATGGTGTCTATTGGCATTTTTTAGCATGCGCCTAATGGAGCGATGGCATTTTAAAACTAGTGGCAGAAATGATAAAACCCAAGATTTTTATGCTCCAATTCATCAAACAGGAAATTAATCTTAGAATTAATTTAATTTTGCTAGGATGTAGCCTATGTGTTTCTGATTAGATATATGCAGTTGAGTCAGCATGCAATCCTATTTCAAATAATGGACCTGCTGATCACCCCAAAACAAAGGACCCATCCTTTTATGCTATATTTTGGGAAACAAGGTGTCATTCTTTTTAACATAAAAGAAACAAGAATGAATTGCATACGAAAAAGTGGACGCTTCTGCGTCAAAGAACATTTCAAGAAATCGAAACATTTTTTTGGAGGAGAATCAGACAGGCAGAACAGAACAAAACCAAGCAAGGACATACTTTGAAGAGAACATGCCAGAGCACAACTAGAAACACCAAGGAATTGGCAATCAACGCCAGCAAATGTGTTAGCAAACCAAGCGAACAAAGGACAAGAGAGAATTGGCATAGGCGAACCAAGAACGATGGAAGAAGATTAGAACAGCAAAAGAATGTGTCACTCAAACCAACAGCGAATGGAGCAGTACATACCAATATATTGATGTGAGCGAGATATATTCATCTTGTTTTCCCCTGACTCGCACTACCTCTGTAAATGAGGGCAGTTAATTTTCAGTTTCTTGAGGTTGGTGAGTTGTTCTATGCCCTCCGGCAAAGACCTGATGCCCTCACAAAAATTGATCACAAGAGTATTGAGACAGGTTAATTCTGTCAGCCAATGGGGCAACGATGACATGCTGTTACAGTTGTACAGTTTTAGCTCTTGTAGCTTTGTTAGTTTCCTTATGCTCTCATCCAATTCCTTTATCCCTGTGTATGCATCTATGCACAGCCTCTCAAGGGATGTGAGCTCACCCAACCATTTGGGCAGTTCTTCATGTTCCTTGCCTGTTAGGCTTAGACCTTTAAGGGAAGAGAGATGTTGNATGCCAGCTCTCTCTATCTCACGATAATAAGTCTGGGCCCCACTTGTCAGGAGTAAGCAAGCGAATAATTTTAGAGGAAAATAAGAACACCGTTGGGGATCGAGTGGAATCCACACTTTATCATAGTGAGATAGAGGGAGAGCTGACATGTTGGTCCATGGGCATTTTGGTCATGTAACATGGTAAACGGGCTTTGAGCTAATAGTAATGGTGTCTATTGGCATTTTTTAGCATGCGCCTAATGGAGCGATGGCATTTTAAAACTAGTGGCAGAAATGATAAAACCCAAGATTTTTATGCTCCAATTCATCAAACAGGAAATTAATCTTAGAATTAATTTAATTTTGCTAGGATGTAGCCTATGTGTTTCTGATTAGATATATGCAGTTGAGTCAGCATGCAATCCTATTTCAAATAATGGACCTGCTGATCACCCCAAAACAAAGGACCCATCCTTTTATGCTATATTTTGGGAAACAAGGTGTCATTCTTTTTAACATAAAAGAAACAAGAATGAATTGCATACGAAAAAGTGGACGCTTCTGCGTCAAAGAACATTTCAAGAAATCGAAACATTTTTTTGGAGGAGAATCAGACAGGCAGAACAGAACAAAACCAAGCAAGGACATACTTTGAAGAGAACATGCCAGAGCACAACTAGAAACACCAAGGAATTGGCAATCAACGCCAGCAAATGTGTTAGCAAACCAAGCGAACAAAGGACAAGAGAGAATTGGCATAGGCGAACCAAGAACGATGGAAGAAGATTAGAACAGCAAAAGAATGTGTCACTCAAACCAACAGCGAATGGAGCAGTACATACCAATATATTGATGTGAGCGAGATATATTCATCTTGTTTTCCCCTGACTCGCACTACCTCTGTAAATGAGGGCAGTTAATTTTCAGTTTCTTGAGGTTGGTGAGTTGTTCTATGCCCTCCGGCAAAGACCTGATGCCCTCACAAAAATTGATCACAAGAGTATTGAGACAGGTTAATTCTGTCAGCCAATGGGGCAACGATGACATGCTGTTACAGTTGTACAGTTTTAGCTCTTGTAGCTTTGTTAGTTTCCTTATGCTCTCATCCAATTCCTTTATCCCTGTGTATGCATCTATGCACAGCCTCTCAAGGGATGTGAGCTCACCCAACCATTTGGGCAGTTCTTCATGTTCCTTGCCTGTTAGGCTTAGACCTTTAAGGGAAGAGAGATGTTGGATTATCTCTGGTGTGCCGGTCAGATCACCACACCGTTCCATCCTTAATTCAGTGAGGCCAGAGAGATGGCCAAGCAGTCTCCACTGATGCAGAGGCAGCTCGCAGTCTGCAACAGCCAGTTCAGTAGTTACTAGAGAAGGAGAGCTGGTGTCTGACATAGTACACTCTCCCCATGATTGAAGTGCATTATCACTCTTACTTATATACCAACGTTTAGCTCTTGGAAGAAGCGATTGCATCCTCAGTTTGGGGCAATTTTTTATATACAAACAATCAAGCATAGGGAACCTGAGGTCGTTCGTACCATTGGAGTCTGATGCCCTCCACTCTTCCAGATGTTTCATATCGTAGAGAGCTAGCCATGTCAGGTTTGGCAGTTGGCTGAGCCAGGATGGAAAACTGACACCATTATACCATTGTATGATCAATGTAGTTAAACTGCTCGGTGGCTCTAGTTTCTCCAACAACACTTCATCATCCACAAACCTCTGAGCATCTTCAGTCCACCGGAGAGTCAAGTCTTGAAGTCTTTCTTTTTCCATCAACTTTATACACATAGCTTCTTCCGCCGACTTCACTTTTTCAAGTTGGATGATCTTCAGCTCAACAGGATTCATGCCTTGTAGGAGAACAAGGTTGCTGCTCGATTTACCATCACCAGCATGCACGCCAAAAAGTGGTAATGATATGGAACTAGCACTGAGCTGCGGTACATTAGAAAGAAGCCAGCATCCCTTAAAATATAGCATCTTCAAGCTATCAATCGTACCTATACTTTCTGGTATCTTTGTAATATTGCAGTGTGAGAGGTCCAGTGTGTGCAGCTTTCTAAGGTTACCGAGACTTTCAGGTAAAGAGCAAATAGCATCACCATTATTAGACAAATCCAAATGCTCTAGATTGGAAAGGGTACTAATATGGTCTATCAAACGGTCAATTTGACATACAGGTGACTTGTCAAGTCTATACCGGAGGCATGCCGATAGATTCAAATATTGAAGATTGGGAGTAAATCCAGAAAAAGCTTCAGGTATATAATTAACCTCTCTGCACTTCGATAAATCAAGATGCACCAAACTTTTCTGGTTTCCAGATAACCATGACAACTCTTTGAGACAATAAGAACCTGATAGGTTTAAAAACTTGAGTTTATTGAAGCTGCCTAAAACTTCAGGGAGCTGTTCCAGACAAGAGTGACTTGAAGATAACTTTGAACACTCCACTTTGGCGACGGCGCCAAATACTTTCGTTTTTCTGCAATTAACATAAGAGCTGAATGATAAGTTCAAATATTGCAGCTCAGAAAGGACACCCAAGGATGCGTGTAGATTTCCAATAGATCTACATCCTGACAAGTTCAAATATTGCAGTTCCGTGAGGCTCCCCAAGAACTCTGATACATTGCAAACACAAACGCATTTTGACAAATCAAGATGCACCAATTTTTTTAGCTCTCCGAAGGATTTTGGAAGTTCTCTCATTCCCGAACAACCAGATAAATCAAGATACATCAGACCTTCAATTTCTCCAATCGACTGTGGCAGTGTCAAGATGTTAGAAGAATCACGGAGACTGAGGTAATTTAATTTTGATAGACTGGTTATACTATTGGGAATCGTTGCATCATGTATTCTGGGAGCGTTAAGATACCTCAACCGTTTTGATCGATCAATAGAATCTGGCAACTTATGTACGCAACACTGACTTAAGTCCAAGACACGTAGGGACTTAGCAGATGGAAATGCAGCATCATGAAGTCCAATTTCAGCAGAGTCCATAAAATGGAGTGCTCTTATCCTGGGTGACTCCAATCGCTTCTTACAATCATCGAGCAATGCAAAGTGGCAGTTGCTTCCCCCAAGGTTGCCATCTTCGCTAGCGACGAGAATTTCATCGTCCATTACCGATCTGGCTAGATCATGCACAAGATCATGCATGGTGAATAATGTAACATCGTCAGGATGCACTCTAGCAGTCTGCAATGAAAGTAATTAGTAATATCAGATTTGCACTAGCACATATAGTACATACTATAATGTCGATGAAAGTATGTCCTTGCGTGTCCTTATGCGGTTCAATCGATTTAATTTAAACTAGCGGGGTTACCCGCGCATTTGCGCGGCTAGATTTTTACACATGATTTTAATATTTGAAAGTTGCACATTAATAATATTTATATTTTCTCAATGGATTGTAGTAAAAATTTAACTCATTTGTAAGGTGTGATAAACAATTAATAAAGTTATTTTTATGTAACTTAAATCTTGAATTTAAATATGGTTCATGAAAAGAAAACACCTTTCAAATTAGAAAATATGATCTAAGAAGGCTATATTGATTCCACTTATGCATTAGACATGCCTTTTTTTTTTTGAACCGGGCCTTCACCCCTTTCCATTACCAAGAACGGAAATACCAACCAGTTCAAACCAGAACGGACAGGAGGAGGGAAAGAGGTAAGGCGAGTTCTAGCACTACCAGGAAACCCACCATACTTGCTCGCCGTCGAGCCAGTATCATGGGGCGAAAACCTGGATAGCACGTCATAACACCTATCCTATTACAATCTCAAAAGATCACATCAAGTATCAAAAGGAATCACAGTCGCACGAGCTAAATGGAAGAAACAGAATTGGCGCGCCCGATTATCTCCATAACTTCACATCCAGCGCGTCTCCAGAGAGCATTAGGCACCTTGGATTGGTTGTTTGGCAGCGCCACACATCTTCATCAGCTGCATCGTCCCGGTCCTGATCATCTCGGCTCCAGCATGCAGCTCCACGGCATCCTCTCCTTGTTGAAGCCCTGTCCAGTAAAGTAGGAAGGAACATAGAGAAAACACGATCTCAAAAGGGGTCTTAATTTGTTTCTTTTCAAATGTGGCCCGATTACGTGCCAACCAAATGGCCCAACATACAGCTGCTAAGCCCACCGTGTAAAACTTTTGCTTCCCAGGAAGGAATTTGTGGCACCACACGAAATATTGCCAGTAGTTCGACGGGCACCTATCAGTGCCAAGAGCTACCCCAATAGATCGCCATATAATTCTGGCCACGGGACAAGTAAAAAACAGGTGTTGCACCGTTTCCACCTGCTTGCAGAAGGAGCAACAGGGGTTCCCTTGCCATTTCCTTTTCCTCATCACTTGCCTAGTAAGGATTGCATCTTGCGACATTTGCCACAAAAAGATTTTGATTTTAAGAGGGATCTTGGCTTTCCAAATCCATCTGTAATGGCAACCACTTAGAGGTTTTTCCAGCATCTTATACACGGACTTGGTGGTGAATTTACCATTCTGGTTAAGACCCCAGAAGATACGATCACCCCTCTCCCCTAGGGGGATTTTATCAACTACCGCACGCATATCTTCCCATTGTTTGAACAAATCAGGAGTAAGCCTACGTCTGAACATCGAGGCGTCATCAAGTCTTTTTCTTTTGTCCAGAGTGCTCGTGGGGTAATTGCAAATCTCAAACAGACGTGGATATTGATCCTGAAATGGGATCAGCCCGTTTATTGGATCTTTCCACAGCCTAATCAAATTCCCAGCACCAGTTTCAATTTTTCTGCCCAACATATAAACATCTTTAATCTTGAGTAAAGCTTTCCAACAGGGCGAGTCGGAAAATTTGGGAGAAATTTCAGCAACAGAGGTGTTGCGAAGATACCTGGCCCGGACAATATCCTGCCACAATCCGCTTTGTGTCTCTAGCTTCCACCACCATTTAACCATGAGACTAATGTTTTGTTTTCTAAGATCNGGGAAAGAGGTAAGGCGAGTTCTAGCACTACCAGGAAACCCACCATACTTGCTCGCCGTCGAGCCAGTATCATGGGGCGAAAACCTGGATAGCACGTCATAACACCTATCCTATTACAATCTCAAAAGATCACATCAAGTATCAAAAGGAATCACAGTCGCACGAGCTAAATGGAAGAAACAGAATTGGCGCGCCCGATTATCTCCATAACTTCACATCCAGCGCGTCTCCAGAGAGCATTAGGCACCTTGGATTGGTTGTTTGGCAGCGCCACACATCTTCATCAGCTGCATCGTCCCGGTCCTGATCATCTCGGCTCCAGCATGCAGCTCCACGGCATCCTCTCCTTGTTGAAGCCCTGTCCAGTAAAGTAGGAAGGAACATAGAGAAAACACGATCTCAAAAGGGGTCTTAATTTGTTTCTTTTCAAATGTAGCCCGATTACGTGCCAACCAAATGGCCCAACATACAGCTGCTAAGCCCACCGTGTAAAACTTTTGCTTTCCAGGAAGGAATTTTTGGCACCACACGAAATATTGCCAGTAGTTCGACGGGCACCTATCAGTGCCAAGAGCTACCCCAATAGATCGCCATATAATTCTGGCCACGGGACAAGTAAAAAACAAGTGTTGCACCGTTTCCACCTGCTTGCAGAAGGAGCAACAGGGGTTCCCTTGCCATTTCCTTTTCCTCATCACTTGCCTAGTAAGGATTGCATCTTGCGACATTTGCCACAAAAAAATTTTGATTTTAAGAGGGATCTTGGCTTTCCAAATCCATCTGTAATGGCAACCACTTAGAGGTTTTTCCAGCATCTTATACACTGACTAGGTGGTGAATTTACCATTCTGGTTAAGACCCCAGAAGATACGATCACCCCTCTCCCCTAGGGGGATTTTATCAACTACCGCACGCATATCTTCCCATTGTTTGAACAAATCAGGAGTAAGCCTACGTCTGAACATCGAGGCGTCATCAAGTCTTTTTCTTTTGTCCAGAGTGCTCGTGGGGTAATTGCAAATCTCAAACAGACGTGGATATTGATCCTGAAATGGGATCAGCCCGTTTATTGGATCTTTCCACAGCCTAATCAAGTTCCCAGCACCAGTTTCAATTTTTCTGCCCAACATATAAACATCTTTAATCTTGAGTAAAGCTTTCCAACAGGGCGAGTCGGAAAATTTGGGAGAAATTTCAGCAACAGAGGTGTTGCGAAGATACCTGGCCCGGACAATATTCTGCCACAATCCGCTTTGTGTCTCTAGCTTCCACCACCACTTAACCATGAGACTAATGTTTTGTTTTCTAAGATCCTTTATACCCAAACCCCCTTTATCTTTGGATCTACATATCTTACTCCACTTAATAAGATAGTATCTCCTCTTTTTATTACAACCTTGCCAGAAGAATCTACGTCTGTGTTTATCCAGCCTCTCGATGAAAGTTTTGTTCATGAGCCACATAGACATGTGGTAGAGAGATATCTGTGTAACAACAGAATCAAGCAGAGTGTGTCTTCCCCCCATTGAGGCGGCGTTGCCGATCCAGGCCTCGAATCTCTTCAGGTATTTACCAACAATGAACTCCCAATCAGAAGATTTTAGGTTAGCATAACTCACAGGCATCCCCAAGTACTTGAGTGGGAAGCTGCCAACCTCACAGTTAAAGATATCTGCATATTTATTCACCACACTTGCATCTCCACCCACAGTGAGAATTTCACTTTTCTGAAAGTTAACTTTCAGGCCAGACATCATTTCAAACATATACAGCAGCAACTTCAGGTTGACAGCTTTATCAATATCGTCCTCGATACAAATAATTGTATCATCTGCATATTGTAGGACCGCCACCCCATCAGGAATGAGGTCTGCAGCCAGGCCTACAATGAGTTTGTTTTTTTGGGCATTTTTGATCATTTTAGCAAGGCATTCCACTGCCAAATTGAACAAGAAAGGAGAGTGCGGGTCCCCTTGCCGCACCCCTTTTTTGCTTTGAAAATACGGCCCAACACTACCATTTAGTTTGATGCTAACTGTCCCATTATGCAGTATTTGTTTGATCCAACTACACCAGGTTTCGCCAAAACCCCGCATCTTGTGGCATTCAAGGAGGAAATCCCAATTAACCCTGTCATAGGCTTTCTCAAAGTCCAGTTTAAGGACGATCCCCACTCTCTTTTTAACATACGTGTAGTTAAGAATTTCATGAAGGGACATAACACCGTCCATAATATTCCTCCCTTTTACAAATGCGTTCTGAGTAGGACTAATGAGTTTATTTGCATAAACAGCAACTCTACGATCAAGAACTTTGGTGATCAGCTTATATGGGCATCTCAACAAGCAGATAGGTCTGTATTGTTGGATTTTCTCAGCCCCAGAAATCTTAGGAAGCAGTGTAATAACCCCGTAATTAAGCCGTTGGACATCCAGCGCCCCTTGATGAAAAGCTTTAAAAAGAGCCATAATGTCATCTTTTACAACATCCCAGCACACCTGATAAAACTCAGCAGGAATATTATCGGGTCCAGGGGCTCTATTGGGGGCCATGTCAAACAAGGCCTCTTTGACCTCTTGTTCCGTAAACTCTCGGCAAAGATCTTTATTATCTTTATCGTCTAATTTCTCCCCAGGGGACCAAGTTTCCGGATCAAGATGAATCCGGTTACCAGGAGCTGGTCCAAACAGATTTTTGTAGAACTCAGTGGCATGTGCAATCAGATTGTCTGTGCCTTCAATCAGAGTCTCGCCCATTTTAAATGATTGGATTGTATTTTTACGTTTTCTCCCATTAGCAATTTTGTGATAATAGTCAGTATTCAGGTCTCCTTTGAGCAGCCAGCGCTCACGAGACTGTTGGAGCCAGAAGATTTCCTCATTCACCAGGAGCTCGTAAAGCTCAGCATTAATGTCCATCTTCCTACTATAAAGATCAGGAGGCAACATATCTTCTTCTTCTATTTCCTCGAGCATAGCTAGTTCTATCCGTAACTCCTCTTTCCTTTTTTTATCATGACCATACTTATCCGAGCCCCACCCTTTAAAGTATGCTTTGAATCTTTTCAGCTTGATATTCAGGATATCAATAGGGTCTGATGAGGCAACATTCCTGGCCCAAATTTTCCTCACAGTGGGTAGGAACTTGTCATTATTGATCCAAGACAAATTAAAGCGAAATTCGCGGGGTTTCGGGGTTTCACGCCCTTCTTCCCCAGAGGACAGAAGGAGCGGGTTATGATCAGAAATCTCCCGAACTAATTTTCTCACAGAGACCAATGGGAAAATATCCTCCCAGCATTCAGACATAAGAATGCGGTCAAGCTTTTCTAGCGTGGGATGGGTCTGGTTATTGGTCCAGGTATATCTCCCACCATTGATATGAATCTCCCTAAGAGCTAGTGTATTGATAATGGAATTGAACAGTTCAGTGGCTTTATTGTTCACCATCTTTTTATTCTTCTCCCCTGAATGTCTCAGGATATTAAAGTCGCCCCCCACAATGTAGGGTACAGACATGCCACTACACAAGGATGCTAGCTCAATTAGGAATTCATTTTTGAATTCATCATGTGCCGAACCATAAACCACAAGCAGGCCCCACTGAATTTCCTTCTTTTTGTCGTAAAGCACTAGTTGCAAAACATATCTGCCCTTATCACAGGAGACAATATCAAAAGCATCTTTCCTCACTCCACATAAAATGCCCCCAGACTTGCCTATAGAGGGCACCCAGTTCCACTGGAAAATGTCAAAGGGGTCAATTCTTCTCAGGCATTTAGGTGTGAAATCCTTCTTAATAGTTTCTTGCAGACCCAGAAAATCAAGGGCATGGTCACTGATCATGTCTGAGAGGCAGGTGGCCATCCCTTTCTTGCCTACCCCTCGACAGTTCCAAATGAGGCCTCTCATTTGGAACGTTTTTTGTGGAATTTAGTTCGAGTAACCCTGCCAGGAGACGGGGCAGGGTTACATAATGGTTCTTTCTCAGCATTTTTCCTTTTCTGACTCCTAGTCACAGGCCTAGGAATCTTAACATTGGATTTACTATGTTTCTTCTTCTTCGATTTAACAGAAGAGACACACCCCAAATATGTTCTTCCTGGTCTAGCCATTCTAAATTCACAGGGATATTCCTGCCTAAACCATTAGTCACAGTCAAGTTGTGCTGTTCTTTATCAGTATTATTATCTACTTTTTTATCTTCTAACTCTATTCGGGCATGCTCAAGCTCTCTAATAATGTCTACAACAACGAAATCATCATTAGGGATATCTACCCCCATCATATTAGCTCTACTAACCAACTCATTATCAGAGAGCACACCAAATGAATTTTTGAAAGCAGGAGAATTATTACCTTCCAGATTTCTCTTGCTAGCCATTCTTTTGGCCTTGTCTTCCACCTTGTCCTGCATTCCAGAGATATTACGCTTGCTGAATCTCAGTGGGGCTTCAGGTGCTAGCGGAGGAGTGAGAATGATCTCTTCAGTGCAATCAGGGGATGGGAGTTGTACCACATAGCTGCTCGTATTCTTAACCCCAGAGTCCACCTCGCCAGTCACCTCCACAATCTGAGACGGGTTAGAAGCATTCTCACAGGGTGAGACAAAATTATTAGGAATGTTTTTCTTCACCTGAATATCTTGAGTAGTTTTCTTCACGACAACAGGGTTCCTGGGAACAATCCAGTTGGAAGGAGCAACGTCACCACCCTTCATTTTCTCCTCAATCTCTCTCTGTAATGTCTCAATAAACAGAGCATTATCCCCATCACTTTCAGAAGAAGGAGATCCCTCTTTATCATTGTATAGCAGGCGACAGGCCTTGCCACCACGGTAGGAACCCCCACTATTGCCATGCCCAGCAGATTCAGGCTGCGCCACCCCTTTTTCTTGTTCAGTACGTTTTCTCTTAGGAGTTTGGTCTGGCTTGGTCCTTTCATCAGGAATAGGATCAACAGCTTCTGTATTCACATGATTTTTAACCAAAACCTCCTCAACCTCATAAGTAAACCTGTAAAAGCGCCCAGCACCCCTTCAGCAGTGGCCGGGAGTTGAGCTATCGACCTGCAACCAATTTTAGCTCTGACAGAGGATGGGCGATTTATGGTTGACATATCAACTTCCAGGGTAATCCCAACTAGCCCTCCCACATAGGCTACAGTCCTGTCGCACCTCTTGTTTGGTGGAATCTTCCCAATCTTAACCCATGCAATCTCTAACAGTCCCTCAGAGTCAATGTCCTCAGACCAAGGGGAAAATTTGACACTAACTCCACACTTTTTCAACTTGATATTTTCAACAAAAAGCGCTCTGTCGACCTCTCTAGGGTTTGGCATCCTCATGACAAACTTCTGTGGAGCAAAAAATCTCGCAGAGCAGCGCCATCCCTGACCAACGTACACACTCAGCTCGTGTTCAATATCTTTAGTCAGAGCAGAGCCATCANGACACTAACTCCACACTTTTTCAACTTGATATTTTCAACAAAAAGCGCTCTGTCGACCTCTCTAGGGTTTGGCATCCTCATGACAAACTTCTGTGGAGCAAAAAATCTCGCAGAGCAGCGCCATCCCTGACCAACGTACACACTCAGCTCGTGTTCAATATCTTTAGTCAGAGCAGAGCCATCAGTAATGGTGACAACAATGTTGAAAACATTATCCCTACTCTGTCTATCCACACTGAAATCAGGTATGTAAAAGAAACCCTGACCCTTGGTCTGGAAGGCACACATCACAGGCGTGTGATCCCAAGGGAAGAACTCATTGCAGATAAGAGACAGATGACCCCTCTTTTTACACCTATCACATAGAGCCTGAGGACATCTAACAGTAAAATGCCCAGGAAGATGACAGATCTGACAGGCATCACAAGCGGGAACGACAGTACCAGAGGTAGGGTGCACGCGGTTAGCAGCAACGGTGGTGTTCTTGTCGAGGATGAGGGTCTTGTCGCTTCCAGTGTCGCCACCGCGACTCTCCTGGCGGTGGAATGTCTGTCGCCCCTCGGTCGCCGCCGGCTCCTGGGAATCCTGCAGGTCGTCGCCGTCCCCGTCCCAGCGGGATAGCGGGGTCCGGTTCGCCTGCAAGTCACCGGCCGCTTCATCCCACTTGTCGTTGGAATTGGAGGAGCTCCCCACCTCCGTCTTGCGCTTCCAGACGTGGGAATCGAAGCCGCGGCTGCGGCCACGATCGAAACGCCCAGCGCCGCGCCCATGGCGGCCCGCACCAAATCCATCTCCTCTCATCTCAACAGACGGCTTCTCTTTGGATCTAACAGCAGTTTTTGCGAGAGGTCTCGTAGGAGGCTTATCTTTGGGTCTATCAGGGGGGTTTGTAGGGGATTGAGAGGTAACTACTTGAGCAAAGGACCGCAGGTCGCCATGGATGCCTTGTGTTGTTACCTTTTAGTTTTTTGAGATGTTGTGTTGTTACCTTAGTAAAGTATAAATATGTCTATTATAAAAACATTTTATGACTGGGTTTTTGAAATTTAATTATAGCATTACCTATATAGTACTATCATTCCACAGTTATATTGATTTTTTCAAAATATTCGAGCTCCAGTGAGCTCGGTCACAAAAATGACGTTCAAACTGGACATCTATTTCTTAATTTCAACATTAATTATTTGTACTACAAAAATCGCTCGTGCATGTTGTGCATTTGAATTGATATTTCTATTACTTTAAAAGACCTGATATAATGCATGGGTACATGCATTGTACTCCCTCCGTAAACAAATATAAGAGCATTTAGATCACTACTCTAGTGATCTAAATGCTCTTATATTTCTTTACGAAGGGAGTATATTTTTATTCTTCCAAATTTGCATTTTTCCTTTCCGGGCGATCGGTAGTCATGAAATACACAAGCGACTGATAGTTTTGTGAAGTACACATATGTAACGCCCGGATAATCATGCTACAGTAATCTCACGTTGATGGTGCCACGTCACCTTTGTCACTGTAGTTAACCACGGGTTAATTCAAAACGGTTTCAAAATTCAATTCAAAATTATGATGGCAATAAAAGTTTTCAAAAATTAAAACTAAAATGTTCGGGGGTTGTCAAATATTACAAAGTTAATTATGGTGCAACAAAACCATTTTTATAAAATGCCTAAATATGTTTAAATGAATTAAAACAGAAAGTAAATAAATAAAAGAAAAGAAATTACAAAAGAGAGAAGGGCCCCCCCCTCCCCTGCTGGGCCGCGGCCCAGCTAGCCAGGCCGGCCACAGGCCCAACTGGGCCAAGCCCACCTGGCCCTGCCGGCCTCCCCTTATCCCCTCGGTCCACCCCGACCGAACCCTAGCCCGCACCCCACTCCACCCACTCACCCCTCCCGCATCGCCCGCTCCTCCCCCCCGATC
>LR880968.1:961491534-961510564 GCA_904067115.1 Aegilops sharonensis | reverse complement strand
CCCCCCTCGCCGCACGCCCCGTTCCCCACGTCGACCCCGACCCCCTTCCCTCGCCGCACGCCGGACCGCCCCGTCGCCGCCGAACGCCTCCTCGCCCTCCTCCTCGCCGGTCTTCTCCGGTCGCCCCCGAGCCCGCTGCCCCGAACCCCTACGAACCTCGGTGAGACCCCGGGCTCCCGCCCCCTCTCCTCGCACCACCATTGCCGGGCTACGGCTCCGCCGTCAAGCTCGCCGTCACGGTCACCGCACGCGCGGCTCTCGTCCGACCGCGTAACCGTGCTCACTGCACCACCGCGGCACCGTAGCACCCTCCAGTACATCCCCTCGTGCCTCCTAACGTCGTCCCTGACGAGCGCCCGAACGCTTCACCGCGGGGCTCGCCGCCGGCAAGGCTCCGGTGACCTTTTGGTCACGGGCTCAACCCCGTTGCATTCCCCATGCCGCGTAGGCCTCGCCCCGCTCTCCGGTTTGCCCAAACCGCCCCGTATCATCGTTGTTGAAGCTCGCCCGGAGCACCTCGCCGCCGGCGAGCTCGTAGCGCTCGCCTCCGTCCGTTCCAACCCTTCTGGCCACCAACGCTCGACGCGCGACGCCGAGCCGCGTCGAACGCGCCCGGCCACAGCCCAGCAAACCCCCTGGGCGCGAAACCCGCGTCCCTCCCGAGCCGCGCCGCCGCGTTTGGCTCGCCGGAGTCAGCTCCGGCGCGTCTCCGGCCGGTGTCCGGCGTGGCGTCCACATGGCACCGCCTGGGGCCACCCCGTGGGTCACTGAGCCGTGGACCCCCAAGGGCCCGGCCGGCCTGTTGAACCGGTCAGCCATGCTGACTGGACCGGCCCATGCCAATGACATTGGGGTCCCACCCCAGAACGTTTAATAAAAATTAATAAATAAAAATAAAAATGCTAATTAATTAATTAATTAACTAAGTTAATTAACTTAATTAATCATGTTTAATTAACCTAATTAATCTGTTAATTAAACTAACTAGGGTAATTAGTTAACAGTCACTGACTAACGGGACCCACCTGTCAGGTTGACCAAGTCAACCCTGTTGACTGCTGACGTCAGCATGACATCATGCTGACGTCATAAATCCATTTTTCGAATTAATTAATTAATTAATTAAATTCCAGAAATTAATAAAATCTTTAGAAAATCATATCTTTTAATCCGTAACTCGGATTAAAATATTTTCAACATGAAAGTTGCTCAGAACGACGAGACGAATCCGGATAAGCGGTTCGTTCGTCCGCCACACTCCCCTAACCTATCGAACTCGCAACTTTCCCCCTCCGGCTCCTCTGCCCGGAAACACGAAACACCGGGGATATTTTCCCGGATGTTTCCCCCCTTAACCGGCATCACCTCATACCACGTTAGGGCATGCCTAGCATCGTTTCTTGTCATGTCATGCATCGATATGCATATGTTTGCATGGTATTCATTGTTTCTTCCCCCTCTTCTCTCCGGTAGACTACGAGACCGACGCTGCTGCTGCCCAGTTCGACTACGGTGTTGACGACCCATCTCTCTTGCCGGAGCAACCAGGCAAGCCCCCCTTGATCACCAGATATCGCCTACTCTCCTCTATACTGCTTGCATTAGAGTAGTGTAGCATGTTACTGCTTTCAGATACTCCTATACTGCTGCATAGCCTGTCCTTGTTACTACTGTTGTTACCTTTACCTGCAATCCTATATGCTTAGTATAGGATGCTAGTATTTTCATCTGTGGCCCTACATTCTTGTCCGTCTGCCGTGCTATACTATCGGGCCGTGATCACTCGGGAGGTGATCACGGGTATATACTATATACTTTATACATGATACATGTGGAGACTAAAGTCGGGTCGGCTGGTGGAGCACCCGCGAGTGGATCTTTGAGGCGGAGCGACAGGGCAGGTTGAGACCGCCTAGGAGAGAGGTGGGCTTGGCCCTGTTCGGCGTTCGCGGATACTTAACACGCTTAACGAGATCTTGGTATTTGATCTGAGTTGGCTACGAGCTTATACGCACTAACCAACTACGTGGGAAAGATATGAGCACTCGGAGTCGTGGTATCAGCCGAAGCACTTAATATTTCCTTGTTTTAGATGGTGAAACAAATCTCAACTCAGTTTTGTCCTAGTTAAATGGTAATCAATGTGATTTTTTTAAGTTTAGCTATTTATGGAATTTCTGAAGTAAAAAATAGAAATGAGTTATTATTATTTTTAATATGAAACATGCCTATATTTATTTTACCTAATATGAATTAATTGTATCCAGTAGATACCATTTTGCTAAGAAGGGAATGAGCCAGCCAAAATACTAACCAATGACAACAGGGTGATGTCATTGTTTGTAATTTAGAATGCATATACTACGAACCTCATTGCACCACTTTTGCGTTCAACACGTACATATGCAAACCTGGATGTATCCGTATGTGACATCTGAAAGTATTTGGATATTTTGGCCTTTATCATTTGCTTCGCGGTCCAGTAATATTTTAAAAATAGCATGTTCTAGTTTTCCAAGCAAGGAAGGCTTTGGTTTCTACCATATAATGCCGCCTGCGTAGAGACATTGTTTTACTATACTATTTGGCACATCCGTGTTGGAGCTGGACTCTTAATCTTCTGTTTTTATACGCTGGCTGAAAACGTACGAGACACATAGTTGTAGTTTTTCAATTAAAATGTACATAGTCGTGTAGGACTTGGACTCTAATTCACAGCCGTTCTTCCAGTAATTAAATCACAACCGTTCTTTCGAGCTCCTTTTCTACTGTTATATCTTAGCCGTTCGTTTTCTATCGTTTTAATAATATAATAGATAGATAACAGAACATATATGGAAGTATGCCACTGTAGCATTTTTTGCAAGTAATGTAAATTTGATTATGGGAAATTCCCTTGCACTTCAGAGTTTGAAACCCACCCTCCAAATGTCATGAGGCCTCCAAACCCATGTCATTGACTCTTATATCTTAATCCTAGGCAAGTTGCCCCTGTCAGAGTTCTAGCCAAATTTTCACTGGCATGACAATGATTATACTCAGCTTCCTAATCCATGATAATCATTTAACTTTGGCTTGTGCACAGTAATTAAAAATACTTTTATGCATATTACACATCAAATCTTAAGTATGCATTTTAGAAGAGCATACATCGAGAAAGAAGGGAGGAAATAGTTACTTGTACTAATCAATCATGCTAGTGGAAATAAGCAAAAAGGCCCAGCAAGCGAGAAGCTACGTTTATGCAAGATAGAGAATCCCAAGGGTGATAAGACCAACTTTTCTTCATGAAAATTTGAATATTAGCTTTCTTGCATTTGGAAGTTACCTTCCGCCGCTAGCCATTACTTCTACAGGATATGTTTATTTTTATTTGCATGCCATAATAAAGTCAATTGCCAAGATAATCAGGAATGTGCTTTTGTTGAGCTTGGATGTGTGGTAGTATGGGATGTGCATTTTGGAGTATGTTGTAAACTGAATTAACCACCTAAACCCTTGATATATTATCTTGCCATTTTTCACAGACAGAATTTGTTGCCATTTCAGTATCACAGACTGTGCATGTGTACTACAGAAATAGGCATTGTGTGAGTTTCCTTACAAGACTATAATGTTCAATTGTACAAGTCATGTAGAAACTAACCAGTGATGACTTTGAGTGTTCAAGGAATGACAGCCCTAAAAGCTCCGTAATGTATTTCTCGCCGAGCTGATGACTGGAGGATGTTCTGGTTGGCTTCATAAAATCAAGAGAAATCCACTGGCGAATTAGATCATCTTTGACTATCTTGTGACCTTTTGGAAAGATTGCACAATAGGCAAAGCACAGTTTCAAATATGAAGGCATGGAACTATAACTTAACCTCAAGGATGCAATCACCTGTCTTGAAGGTGTATCTTCCTAGTCTGAAGCAGATAGAGTCCAAATATCACTGTCTCTCACTGACTCCCATTCATGAGATGTTGGCATAGAATTTAACATGTACCCAAGTGATTGAGCTGCCAAACCCACACCTCCACATTTCGTTGCAATGTCCATTCCAATCTGCTCCAGCTTAGCTCTGTCATCTTTTTCTTCAAAGCCACTCTTTTGCTTTATTATAGTCCAACACATGTCATTTGTCAGTGGTGCTAATTTGTGTGGTCTGGTTGACATTTTCTTTGCAATGCTTTCATTCCGTGTGGTTAGTATAACAACCACCTTGCTTGCCTTCTCAACCATTAACATAGCCTTCAGATCATCCAAAAGAAAATCACTGCCCTCCCACAAATCATCTAAAACGATCAGAATCTTCTGCTTTTCAGCAAACAGCTTTTGAAGAGCAATGTGTATCATCTCCCTGTTGGTGTCTCGACTCGTATTACCTGAAAGTTGTGATATTATAGAATTACCAATATTGTTCAAGTCAAATGTCTGGGACACATAAACCCACACCCTTGAGTAGTCTTGGAATTGGGAATTATTATTGTAGATTAGTTTGGCCATGGTAGTCTTGCCAAGGCCCCCAATACCATATATAGGAAGAAAGGTGACTTGTTCTGTGATGCCCTTAGATACAGAAGCCAGTATTTTCTCTTCCTCATCAGTCCTCCCAATGATCTGTGCCTGCAGGGTCGATGATGTTGTTACACGTGTATCGGTAACTTTCTGCTTATTGGCACCAGCCCCTGGCATTAAGTTGAAGGCCTTGTGTTGAGCTGTGATCTCCGCCACATGCTCTCTCATCGTCTTCATCTTATTAGCCATTTTAATCTTGTTAACAGTTGTGAGAAAAGGGATCACAACAGCCAATTTCTTCTTGCGGGAGACCTGTAAGAGATAGTTCCGTTGATCTGTTAGTACTTGGCTAAATGTGTGGAAGTGTCTCAGTAAATGAGCGTGTCTATGCTAGCAGCCTAGCTGCATTATTGTCTATCATAACCCTTTTTTTTTTAAGTAGTACTGTAAACACTGTATCAATCCACACTGTTAGGGACCAAGATCAAGATAGACTCTGTTGTTATACAGTGTGCAGCGAATGGTACTCCCTCTGTCCCATAATATAAAAACGTTTTTGGCACTACACTAGTGTCAAAAACGTTTTTATATTATGAGACGGAGGGAGCATATAACTATATGACCAGATGAGCAATTTATTTTGTGAAGTTCCCCAGTAAAGAAAAAGAGATGCCGACACCCAATAGGGGGTCATCTCCGACGCCGCCTCCAGCTTTGGCTCGGTTCAGATGGGGCCTTCCTGCCTCCTCCTGTGGTGCGCTCAATTATTTTTCTAGAGTATGAGAACATACATTTTGTGGGAGAGAGTACAAGAACAATTAGAATGGGAAGGGTACATTTTGACTCTTCTTGATTTCTTACCTGAAATGAGACAACTGACAAGGAGGAACTTCGATGATCTAAAGTATTTTACAACACTTCATAAACAATGTTCCTTTCTTGAAAGTAAAGACTTTGCCTTGTCATAAAGAAAATCGTTGCGCTACCAAAATCACGCATTCAAAGCTGGGATCCCTTCAAAGCTTCCAAGAAAAATTTATCACAACTTAGGTGCTTTAGTTATTTTTCTTAAACGAATTTAGTACCATCCTTATAGTACATAATAGGCTGCTACTCCCTCCGTTCGAAATTAGATGACCCAACTTTATACTAACTTTGATACAAAGTTGGGTCATCTATTTTAGAACGGAGGAAGTAGTTACCTTCGCGTACACAAAGATATACTCCCTCCATCCCAAAATTCTTGTCTTAGATTTGTCTAAATACAGATGCATCAACTATGAAGTCACGTATTAAGTACATCCGTATCTAGACAAATTTAAGACAAGAATTTTGGCACGGGTAGTTAAAACAAGTTTGACAATAAGAAATTATAGCAAGAACAAAGAAGAGGGCCAGGAGTTAGAGTTACCTCCTCTGCTTCGGAATCATCAAGCATGTCGGAGATGGCGTACATGGCGTCCTTGAGGCGCTTCAGCCACAGGCGGACCTCGTTGTCAGTGATGGCCCGCCTCTCGGCGTCCAGCAGCACCGCCTCGACGCACTCGAGCGTCTCCTTCATCCTGCGCAGGTCATTGTCGAAGTTGCGCCGCAGCTTGATCTGGCCGCCGAGCACGGAGCCGATCTGATCCCCCACCACCTTGAGGAGCGCAGAGGCGATCAGCCCCCCGAGCTGCGCCATGGCTCCTCCTGCTCCTAAGAGGGCGTCAGTCTCACCGTTACCGGCCGTAAGTGTTGGGATCGGATGCGTTTGGGGGGTGAGATAAAATTCCAGATCTAGACCTGTTCATTCCCATCCCTGCCCGGATCAAGGAGAAACAGAGCGTGAGGGTTGTTGTGGGTGGAGAACTCAATTATTGAAGGAGCATTTGTTTTTAAGTAGTACACCACTGACAGTGAGTACACCGCTAACTTTGTTCTAAAATAACAGTAGTTTAATATTTCTAACATTTTGATATTTTTATTCAAGATTCGAGGAGATGACACTCGTTCTTCCCGTGCAGCTCCCGCAAGCTGTAGGCGGGATAGTTTGCAATACAATAGACGTTGTATTGATGGTGCTGGTGCACGTATATATAATTACAGGGTAGGCCTTTACCTCAACTATACAGGACTAGAAGGTGGGTCACAACTTCAATATACATGCAACACAAAATACATACTCAACACCCCCCGCAGCCGAAGTGTCGCCGGAGACACAGAGACTGGACCGAAACTCCTCGAAGACGGAAGTAGGCAATCCCTTAGTCATCACATCAGCAAACTGTTGCGACGTCGGAACGTGGAGAACCCGAACACGGCCAAGGGCAACCCGCTCGCGCACGAAGTGAATATCGAGCTCAATATGCTTCGTACAACGATGGTGCACCGGATTGGCGGAAAGGCAGACCGCGCTAACGTTACCGCAGTAGACAAGAGTTGCCTTGTGAACATCACAAAGGAACTCCTAGAGCAGCTGACAGATCCAAGAGCACTCGGCTATTTTGTTCTAAAATAAAAGTAGTTTAATATTTCTAAGATTTTGATATTTTTATTAAAGATTCGAGGAGAGGACGCTTGTTCGTCCCATGCCGCTCCCGCAAGCGACGGGCGGCGTCGACTGGATGAGGATTGTTTTTTCTCAGCCCTGCTAGTTTGCTACTCCGGCGGCCCATCTTCAGGCTACCACACTGATGATGCTCACTAGCCCCGATGATCTGCACCCTAGAAGAGAGGGCGGAGGGATCAAGTTGGGATCTACCTATCGTATTCGGGTCCCTTGGCACATGGAGCCGATCTAGATTTGGCCGCTCCTCACTGTGGTTGCACTTTGATACCGCGATTCGACTCATACGTGGTTCGTGTCATCGTCGGTGCTTCGGCAATCTGTTTGCTTGGTAGCGACGGTGTGTCTATCTTGGCTGCCGGGGTCGCAGTCCTAGATGGCATGTCTGCACAGTTAGCTCTATGGTGGGCATTGTGGTAGCAATGGTAGTGTCTCCTCTTGGGGGTAACAAGGGGAGGCGTGGCGGGTGACCCTGCTGTCATCATGGCTTCGATAGTGGCGATCTCTTGGTTTGAATCTGGAGGCCTGGCGTGGGCGGCCAGGCCCTCCCCAACCCCCATCCTTCCATGCTGGGTTGGTAACTTTGAGTCTGCGGGCGACACTTAATTATATGGGTCCCAGCAAAAGCTCTGCGCTCCAGCGCCAGCAACGGCAGCACCTACGGGTGTCACTTTCTTCTATGGGAGTTGCTATGGGTCCCTCACAGTGCTACGGTTCTGGGTAGTCCGTCTCTTGGGCTCGGCGGTGTTGGCGCTCGGCATCATCACACTCTTGAGAGCCTCGTCACGAATCCCGGTACCTCTTGGTTGAAGATGCACTATAGCATCTAGTTGGCCTTTCCCTTGTCGTGTCGCATCTTCGTCCCTGGTGAGAGACCTATTCGCTCGATGCCTGCAGCTTGGGTGTGGACGACAACTCCATCTAGGGCCGCAACGCCTCTTCGTTTTTTCGCCTATCACTACACTTTCTTCTACATTCCTCTTCACTATCTGCTATCACAATCTCCGATTGATCCCTCGCCCTGCAGGAGCACCGTTCCATCGGTTGGTCGAAGCCCCGTTTTGGTTGACCTTCTAGATCGCATGGACCACCGCGAGGACAAGATCACAGGGGCACCACCAGCGCTACCGGCGTGACCTTCTCATTCGTTGATGCTCGTAGATCTTCCCAAAAGTCAACGCCTGATAAACAGTAATGTCAACCTACATTACTAATTTCATATTGAATTTCACAAGTTCGTTAATTTCGTTTGCATGTTGTGATTTGATTCGAAAAATTTGCCCACTGATCCAAGATCAAACTTTCACAAGTCGATTCGAGTATCTTGCAGTATTTTCTGATGTAATTACAGTTCATCAATTTCCGACATCATCCCCATCTTGTTTGAATGTTACTGAATGCACTACACCCTTCTATCCATATTACTTTCGCTCAAACGGATGTATCTGTCACTGAAATAGAAATAGAGAAAATACACAAAATAAAATGGTGAGAACCCTTTCTCAACTAAGACCGCTAAAAACTCCAACACCGAAAACACAAAATAAGATGCATAAGATATCGGTTTTCGAAGAACTCGAGCTTGTCATCAAGATGACCATAAGCTCTAAAACTCACAAAGATAACCAACCAAGAAAGATGATGCAAGGATGCAATGGTTTGAGCTCTCTACGAATGATACGATAAAGCTACTCATCGAGAGCCCCCCTTGATAGTACGACATTCAATCCTATAACCCGGTCTCCCAACTACCACCATGAGACTGGTAAAATAGAAAACCTACCAAGGGCAAACCTTTGCCTTGCACATGGTCCACTTGAGCTAGGTGATGACGATCGTGACTCCCTCAAGTTGGACAACCTTTCTTGATTGCATTGGCTCGATGAAGACTAGATGATTGCTCCCCCATACTCCACTATGGGTGAGCCACTCTTCGGCACATCTTCACAAGTCTATTGACACCACAATGGATGGCAAGCTTCAAGCACTTGATCTCTTCGTGATGCTCCACTTGAACTTGCACACGACAATCTTGATGACGATCACCACTTGATGTCATCCTATCCATGGGTTGAGTGATATCTTCCTCTTGACGCAAGCCCATGAACACGTACCTAACCCCACATATAACTCTCACATAGACCATGGGTTAGTACACAGAGCGCAATGAACAATGCTTACCATATCATGGGATCACTTGATCCCTCTCGGTACATCTTCTACGCTTTGTGAGTTGATCAATTTGATTCACTCTTGACTTAGTCTTGATCAACCTTTAATCTTTCCAACTCTCTTCATTTGGATGATGTCTTGAAGGTAAACATGAATGATCACACAATCTTCTTCTTCAAGACATGCTTGCAATAAGCTCAAAACTCACATGACCAATCTTAGAATAATTCCTTAATAGCACCTTGGTCAACTCATAAACTCCTTGAAACCAACACATGGACTTCAAGAAATGCCTATGGACAAATCTTTGAAATATAACTTAAGGCAACCATTAGTCCATAGAGATTGTTATTAATTACCAAAACCAAACATGGGTGCATCGCATGTTCTTTCAGGTGGGGGTGATCTTTGGAAGGAGTAATTCTTAATTAGTGATTTCGTCAGTTGGCTCTCCCAGCGCTCTGAAGGATCTCTCACGGTGGACATCCTATATGACGGGTTTTTCGTCACACTCTACCTGACGCACCGCAGTCAACTGACAGCAAGCCCTTAGCCACTACACTAGTCAGCAGAAGTTGAACATTAAGGTGCAAAATATTATAAGACCATACAAAAAGCTTTGAGATTTGGAAAACATTACTAAAAAATTACGAGCAGTTTTGAAATGCCGCAATTTCTTCATTTTCCTTTTTTTTTTTGGAGAAGTGACGATTTTTGGTAATCCCAATTTAAAATTTAAACATGAAAAAATCCGGCAATTGTTTTTTCCAAAACATGAATATTTTTCAAAAATTTAACCATTTCTGAAAAAACGAACAAGTTACAAAAAATGTGAACCTTATTTTAAATTTCCAAATATTTCCTGAGATCACGAACGTACTTTAAGTTCTCAACAAAAAAGAAAAACATGAACATTTTTCAAATTTAGAAAAAAGGTTAAAACTGAACATTTTTAATGCAAAACAAAAATTGTATTGTATGCTTTTTGGGAAATGCGAACAAATTTTGAAACATGGGAACGTTTGTTGAAATTACGAACAAACTGATGAAACCGCGAACCTTTTTTTTAAACATGAACATATTTCTGAAATTGTGGAAAACAATTGTAAACAAAAACATTTTTAGAAATTCTTGAACATATTTCGAATATGAACAATTTTCTGAAAATGTGAACAAATTTGAAATCAGGAATATTTTAAAATTCTTGAACTTTTTTAAAGCATGAATTTTTTTTAAAAAATTATAAAAAATATTTAAAATAAGAACATTTTTTGAATTTTGGAAGAACTTTAAAAAGAGATTTGGATTTGAAATTTCTGAATATTTTTTTAACATGAACATTTTTCAAAATACAAAAAATAAGACGAGAACATTTTTTAAAACTTTCAAAAAATATTTGAAATATCTGAACAGAAAAAGGAAAAGATAACCATGAAAAAGGAAAAACGGAAAGGAAAAAATAAAAAATAAACGTAAATAGAAAAATAGAAATGAAAAATAAGAAAAAGAAATAAAAATGTAAACCTGGTTCAGGAACCTTCCCAAAACCGATGAAAACCGGCTGGGAATCTCTGGAAGGTTCCTAAAACTTAAAGTGCTGTTACACGTTACCTGGCGGGCCCAGATTCAGCGCTCAAATAGGATATTCGGAGTCGATACTGTGATCTCAAGATAGTAGGCAACGCCTCTAGCCACTGCGTTAGCTTCACATTTCATGATAATAAGCCTGATTTTGGCGGGTAGCATTGGCTGCCATAACGTGATTCTTGAAGCTGATTGTATGGAGGTGATCGACGTAATGCTCAATAGGGGTAAATCGCTAGGACATGCAACGGCCATCTATGAAGAATGTTCTTTCCTTAGTCAATTTTTCTTCTATTACTTTTAATCACTATCCTAGAGAGGCCAATATGGCGGCAGACGTTTTAGCTAGCAAGACGGAGTGTGATTGATCCACTGTTTGGCAATCGGAGCCTCCATATTCTCTTGCCGATGTTTTGGCAAACGATGTATCCATATTTGAGCATGAAATATAAAACACCATGATGGCGTATTACCATAAAAAAAAGGGGGCGTGACTTACTTAGAGGAAAACAAGTCTGATTTTTCATTGGCTTTATCATTCTTTTTGCATTTTATTTTTTCTTCTCCATCTTCTCTTCCATTTTCTTTTTATTCTCCATTATTTGTTATTCTTTTGTTTATTTTTATTTTCACTCTACATTTTTGTATATGTCAAATTTTTTTAAATAAGTGATCAATATTAATTGTATACACCTTCAACATTTTTTTCTTCTCCAATAAAAATTATTGAATGAATATTTTAAAAATATTTTAAAAGTATTTGATAATGTTCAATATTTATTAAAAATGGTGAACAAGTATTTGAAAATGTAGAATAAGTATTAAAAGAAGATTGAACGAGTATTTAAGAATTACTGAACATGTATTTAAAAAATGTTGACTAAGTATTAAAATGTTTAACAGTTATTTAAAAAATGTTGAATAAGTGTTCATATAATATTGAACGTGTATCATGTACATAAAAAATGTCGAACAACTATTTGAAAAATGGTGTGCAAGTATTTGAAATTTTTTAAACAAGTATTTGAAAAAAAATGTTGACCATGTATATAAGAATATAGAGAGAAACAAAGAAAACACCGAAAATGAAAATAATGGAGAAGAAGAAAAAAGTAAAAGAATGAGAAAATCAGAGAAGAGAAAAATGAAAGAAAAGAAAACTAAAAGCGGAGAAGACCGGGTCTGTTCGCCTCTAATAGGTCGCGATCATATTTCTAACCATTAACTTGTAGTAGGTGGAGTTGTTAGTTGTGCCAGTTATCGTGCTGGAGACCATGGTTCGGAATCCTGACTCCCCATAGGAGCAATATTGGGCCGACCGGTTATGGGACCGTACTATAAGGTTTCTGAATCGGCCTTTTACTGTCTGTATTTTTTATTTTTCAATTTCCTTTTTTTTTGGGTTTTCTGTATTTATTTCTTTCTGTTTCACCCCTTTCAAAAGAAATGTTCCAAAAACTTCAAATGTTCATAAAAATTTCATTAGGGGAAAAACTCTGGGATGTTACAACTGACTACACAACTTAGCATGTCAAAGGAAAATTATATATGGGATTACTCTCACGGCATGATCTCTCTCAAGTGCATAGCCTCCGTGGTGACCCAACGCTTAGCCTCTTCTTGAATAAGTTTTAGATGAAGAAAGGCGGCATCGATTTTTCTTGAAAAAGCATGGTGTAAGAAGCCACCGCCTTCCGATTTGCAATATGTGGTCCGGACATGCCAGTCCACCACCTCTTGACATTTTGCTCAGTCCCCCATCAGTTCATCTCAAGTGCCCCAAGGTCAAGCCAATCATTTACCTTTATCGAAACAAGCAGCATAACCCCGACATTTGTAGAACAGATGTGGGTGTGTTGTTGGCCATCTTGCACAGGGTGCAAAGGTACACTTTTCTCATCAGCTCTTCTGTAATCTATGAGTCATCCACATCCTATTTTGAAGTGCCAACCAGGATAAGAACGTAATCTTAGGAGCATAGTTTCAAAACCGAACCAGAGATCGAACCGGTGAGCCTGTCGGTTCATGTTTTTACAAGTTGGACCGTTGGTTCACCGGTTCAACGTTCAATTTTTACCATAAAATAATATATGTTTAGTAATATGTATATGCTAACATAGTGTTAAACAATGGTCAAATTAAGTTACATCCTTATAATAGACAACAGAGTAGCATGAATGAGTTGGTTATTGGGTCGTGAGCATGCAATTCCTCATACTACTCACGCGTCCTAGGATCCAATCTCACTTCTCCCAAATTATGTATTAAACATGTTCCTGAGTTTTTTTCCGTTTCAACGGCCTGTTTTTTTAGAAAATCGTCTAGTTTTCCAGATAACCGGGCAGTTTTCTCCGGTCCATTGCAGAACATGAAGGAAATATGCCCTAGAGGCAATAATAAAGTTATTATTTATTTCTTCATATCATGATAAATATTTATTATTCATGCTAGAATTGTATTAACCGGAAACATAATACATGTGTGAATACGTAGACAAACATAGTGTCACTAGTATGCCTCTACTTGACTAGCTCGTTGATCAAAGATGGTTGAGTTTCCTAGCCACAGACATGAGTTATCATTTGATTAACGGGATCACATCATTAGGAGAATGATGTGATTAACATGACCCATTCCGTTAGCTTAGCACTTGATCTATTAGTATGTTGCTACTGCTTTCTTCATGACTTATACATGTTTCTATGAATATGAGATTGTGAAACTCCCGAATACCGGAGGAACACTTTGTGTGCTACCAAACGTCACAACGTAACTGGGTGATTATAAAGGTGCTCTAGAGGTGTCTCCGAAGGCACTTGTTGAGTTGGCCTAGATCGAGATTAAGATTTGTCACTTCGATTGTTGGAGAGGTATCTCTGGGCCCTCTCAGTAATGCACATCATAATAAGCCTTGCAAGCAATGCAATTGATGAGTTAGTTGCGGGATGATGTATTTCGGAACGAGTAAAGAGACTTGGCGGTAACGAGATTGAACTAGGTATTGAGATACCGACGATCGAATCTCGGGCAAGTAACATACCGATGACAAAGTGAACAACGTATGTTGTTATGCGGTTTGACCGATAAAGATCTTCGTAGAATATGTAGGAACCAATATGAGCATCGAGGTTCCGCTATTGGTTATTGACCGGAGATGAGTCTCGGTCATGTCTACATAGTTCTCGAACCCGTAGGGTCCGCATGCTTAAAGTTCTGTGACGATCGGTATTATGAGTTTTTGTGTTTTTGATGTACCGAAGGTAGTTCGGAGTCCCGGATGTGATCACGGACATGACGAGGAGTCTCGGTCATGTCTACATAGTTCTCGAACCCGTAGGGTCCGCATGCTTAAAGTTCTGTGACGATCGGTATTATGAGTTTTTGTGTTTTTGATGTATCGAAGGTAGTTCGGAGTCCCGGATGTGATCACGGACATGACGAGGAGTCTCGAAATTGTCGAGACGTAAAGATCGATATATTGGACGACTATGTTCGGACACCGGAAGTGTTTCGGGAGGTTTCGGACATATACCGGAGTACCGGTGGGTTACCAGAACCCCCCGGGGAGTATATTGGGCCTAATGGGCCTTAGTGGGAGAAGAGGAGGGGTGGCCAGGGCAGCAGCGCGCCCCCTCCCCCTCTAGTCCGAATTGGACAAGGAGGGGGGGCGCCCCCCTTTTTCCTTCTCTCCCTTCCTTCCCCTCCCCTACTCCTACTTGGAAGGGGGCAGTCCTACTCCCGGTGGGAGTAGGACTCCTCATGGGGCGCTCCATAGGAGGCCGGCCCCCTCCCCCTTCTCCACTCCTTTATATACGGGGAGGGGGGCACCCCTTGGAGACACAACAATTGATCATTGATCTTTTAGCCATGTGCGGTGCCCCCCTCCACCATAATCCACCTCGCTCATATCGTAGCGGTGCTTAGGCGAAGCCCTGCGTCGGTAGCTTCATCAACACCGTCACCACGCCCTCGTGCTGACGAAGCTCTTCCCGGAAGCTGTACTGGACCGAGCTGAACGTGTGCTGAACGCGGAGGTGCCGTACGTTTGGTACTGAGGATCGGTCGATCGTGAAGACGTACGACTACATCAATCGCGTTGTCATAACACTTCCGCTTACGGTCTACGAGGGTATGTAGAATACACTCTCCCCTCTCGTTGCTATGCATCACCATGATCTTGCGTGTGCGTAGGATTTTTTTTGAAATTAATACGTTTCCCAACAGTGGCATCTCAGCCAGGTTTATGCTTAGATGTTATATGCACGAGTAGAATACAAGTGAGTTGTGGGCGTTACAAGTCATACTGCTTACCAGAATGTCATACTTTGGTTCGGTGGTATTGTTGGATGAAGCGGCCCGGACCGACATTACGCGTATTCTTACGCGAGACTGGTTCTACCGACGTGCTTTGCGCATAGGTGGCTGACGGGTGTCAGTTTCTCCAACTTTAGTTGAATCGGTGTGACTACGCCCAGTCCTTGTGAAGGTTAAAACAACACTAACTTGACGAAATATCGTTGTGGTTTTGATGCGTAGGTAAGAACGGTTCTTGCTCTGCCCGTAGCAGCCACGTAAAACTTGCAACAATAAAGTAGAGGAGCTTAACTTGTTTTTGCAGGGCATGCTGTGATGTGATATGGTCAAGACATGATGCTAAATTTTATTGTATGAGATGATCATGTTTTGTAACCGAGTTATCGGCAACTGGCAGGAGCCATATGGTTGTCGCTTTTATTGTATGCAATGCAATCGCCCTGTAATTGCTTTACTTTATCACTAAGCGGTAGCGGTAGTCGTAGAAGCAATAGTTGGCGAGACGACAACGATGCTACGATGGAGATCAAGGTGTCGCGCCGATGACGATGGTGATCATGACAGTGCTTTGGAGATGGAGATCAAAGGCACAAGATGATGATGGCCATATCATATCACTTATATTGATTGCATGTGATGTTTATCTTTTATTCATCTTATTCTGCTTTGATTGACGGTAGCATTATAAGATGATCTCTCACTAAATTTCAAGGTACAAGTGTTCTCCCTGAGTATGCACCGTTGCCAAAGTTCGTCGTGCCGAGACACCACGTGATGATTGCTACGTCTTGAGCTTGCGTTGGTTTTCTTTGAAGAGGAAAGGGTGATGCAGCAGAGTAGCGTAAGTATTTCCCTCAGTTTTTGAGAACCAAGGTATCAATCCAGTAGGAGGCTCCTGAAAAGTCCCACGCACCTACACAAACAAACAAAGAACTGGCAACCAACGCAATAAAGGGGTTTTTAATCCCTTCACGGTCACTTGCTAAAGTGAGATCTGATAGAGATCGTATGATAAGATAAATATATTTTTGGTATTTTATAATATAGATGCAAAAAGTAAAGATGCAAATAAAAGTAGATTGAAAGCTTATATGATAAAAGATAGACCCGGGGGCCATAGGTTTCACTAGAGGCTTCTCTCAAGATAGCATAAGTATTACGGTGGGTGAACAAATTACTGTCGAGCAATTGATAGAAAAGCGAATAATTATGAGATTATCTAGGCATGATCATGTATATAGGCATCACTTCCGTGACAAGTAGACCGACTCCCGCCTGCATCTACTATTATTACTCCACACGACCACTATCCAACATGCATCTAGAGTATTAAGTTCATAAGAACAGAGTAACGCATTAAGAAAGATGACATGATGTAGAGGGATAAACTCAAGCAATATGATATAAACCCCATCTTTTTATCCTCGATTGCAACAATACAATACGTGCCTTGCAACCCCTGCTGTCACTTGGTAAGGACACCGCAAGATTGAACCCAAAGCTAAGCACTTCTCCCATTGCAAGAAAGATCAATCTAGTAGGCCAAACCAATTGATAATTCGAAGAGACTTGCAAAGATAACTCAATCATACATAAAAGAATTCAGAGGAGATTCAAATATTTCTCATAGATAAACTTGATCATAAACCCACAATTCATCGGATCTCGACAAACACACTGCAAAAAGAGTTACATCAAATAGATCTCCACAAGAGAGGGGAAGAACATGGTATTGCGATCCAAAAAGAGAGAAGAAGCCATCTAGCTAATAACTATGGACCCGAAGTCTGTGGTAAACTACTCACAACTCATCGGAGGGGCTATGGTGTAGATGCATAAGCCCTCCGTGGTCGATTCGCCCTCCGCGGAGCGCCGACGAAGCCTCCAAGATGTGATCTCGCGGATACAGAAGGTTACAGCAGTGGAAATTGTTTTTTGTTGGCTCCCTGGATGTTTTCAGGGTACGCGGGTGTATATAAGAGGAAGAAGTAGGTCGGTGGCCGCCTGAGGGGCCCACAAGATAGAGGGGCGCGCCATCCACCCTCGTGGCCGCCTCGGCTGCTTCTTCGCTTGCACTCCAAGTCCTCTGGATCACGTTCGTTCCAAAAATCATGCTCTTGAAGGTTTCATTCCGTTTGGGCTCCGTTTGATATTCCTTTTCTTCGAAATACTAAAATAGGCAAAAAACAGCAACACGGCTGGGCCTCCGGTTAGTAGGTTAGTCCCAAAAATGATATAAATGTGTAATATAAAGCCCATAAACATCCAAAAGGGGTAATATAATAGCATGGAGCAATCAAAAATTATAGATACGTTGGAGACGTATCAAGCATCCCCAAGCTTAATTCCTGCTCGTCCTCGAGTAGGTAAATGATAAAAACAGAATTTTTGATGTGGAATGCTACCTAGCATAATTCTCAATGTAATTTTCTTTATTGTGGCATGAATGTTCAGATCCAAATGATTCAAAATAAAAGTTCAAATTGATAAAAGAAATAGTAACACTTCAAGCATACTAATCAAAGCAATCATGTCTTCTCAAAATAACATGGCTAAAGAAAGTTCATCCCTATAAAATCATATAGTTAGGCTATGCTTCATTTTCGTCACACAAAGATGTTCCCAAATTCTACACCCCCGGTGACAAGCCAAGCAATTGTTTCGTACTTAAATAATCTCAAACTTTTTCAACCTTCACGCAATACATGAGCGTGAGCCACAGATATAGCACTATGGGTGGAATAGAATATGATGATGGGGATTGTGTGGAGAAGACAAAAAAAAGAGAAAGTCTCACATTGACGAGGATAATCAACGGGCTATGGAGATGCCCATCAATTGATGTCAACATGAGGAGTAGGGATTGCCATGCAATGGATGCACTAGAGCTATAAATGAATGCTCAACAAAAGAAAACTAGTGGGTGTGCATCCAACTTGCTTGCTCACGAAGACCTAGGGCATTTGAGGAAGCCCATCGTAGGAATATACAAGCCAAGTTCTATAACGAAAAATTCCCACTAGTATATTAAAGTGACAACATATGAGACTCTCTATATGAAAAACATGGTGCTACTTTGAAGCACAATATATGAGACTCACTACATGAAGAACAAGGTGCCATTTGAAGCACAAGTGTGGAAAAAGAGATAGTAACATTGCCCTTTTCATTTATTTTCTTTTTTTGTTCTTTTTTTTCTTTTTTTGGGCCTTTTTTTTTCTTTGGCCTTTCTTTTTTTTCTTTTCTTTTTGGGCAATGCTCTAATAATGATGATCATCACACTTCTATTGATTACAACATATGAATTACAACTCGAAACTAAAACAAGATATGACTCTATATGAATGCCTCCAGCCGTGTACCGGAATGGTGCAATGAATCAAGAGTGACATGTATGAAAATTATGCTTGGTGGCTTTGCCACAAATACGATGTCAACTACATGATCATGCAATGGCAATATGACAAAATTAATGTATGTCATGATGATGAACGGAACGGTGGAAAGTTGCATGGCAATATATCTCGGAATGGCTATGGAAATGCCATAATAGGTAGGTATGGTGGCTGTTTTGAGGAAGATATAAGGAGGTTTATGTGTGATAGAGCATATCATATCACGGGGTTTGGATGCACCGATGAAGTTTGCACCAACTCTCAAGGTGAGAAAGGGCAATGCACGGTACCGAAGAGGCTAGCAATGGTGGAAAGGTAAAAGTGTGTATAATCCATGGACTCAACATTAGTCAAAAGAACTCATATACTTATTACAAAAATTTATAAGTCGTCAAAAATCAAGAACTACGCGCATGCTCCTAGGGGGATAGATTGGTAGGAAAAGACCATCGCTCATCCCCGACCGCCACTCATAAGGATGCACAAGCCAGGTACACTTCATGTTTCAAATTTGTTACA
>LR880968.1:961470560-961482690 GCA_904067115.1 Aegilops sharonensis | reverse complement strand
TTCATATCCGATCTAGGTGTCATACCTAGTGCAGCGGGTCCAATGAAAATATTTTGTGACAATACTGGTGCAATTGCCTTGGCAAAGGAATCCAGATTTCACAAGAGAACCAAGCACATTAAGAGACGCTTCAATTCCATCCGGGATCAAGTCCAGGAGGGAGACATAGAAATTTGTAAGATATATACGGATCTGAATGTTGCAGACCCGTTGACTAAGCCTCTTCCACGAGCAAAACATGATCAACACCAAGACTCCATGGGTGTTAGAATCATTACTATGTAATCTAGATTATTTACTCTAGTGCAAGTGGGAGACTGAAGGAAATATGCCCTAGAGGCAATAATAAAGATATTATTTATTTTCTCATATCATGATAAATGTTTATTATTCATGCTAGAATTGTATTAATCGGAAACATAATACATGTGTGAATACATAGACAAACATAGTGTCACTAGTATGCCTCTACTTGACTAGCTCGTTGATCAAAGATGGTTGAGTTTCCTACCCATAGACATGAGTTGACATTTGATTAACGGGATCACATCATTAGGAGAATGATGTCATTGACATGACCCATTTCGTTAGCTTAGCACTTGATCGTTTAGTATGTTGTTATTGCTTTCTTCATGCATGACTTATACATGTTCCTATAACTATGAGATTATGCAACTCCCGAATACCGGAGGAACACTTTTTGTGCTACCAAACGTCACAACGTAACTGGGTGATTATAAAGGTGCTCTACGGGTGTCTCCTAAGGCACTTGTTGAGTTGGCATAGATCGAGATTATGATTTGTCACTCCAATTGTCGGAGAGGTATCTCTGGGCCCTTTCGGTAATGCACATCATAATAAGCCTTGCAAGCAATGCAAATAATGAGTTAGTTGCGGGACGATGTATTACTGAACGAATAAAGAGACTTGCCGGTAACGAGATGGAACTAGGTATTGAGATACCGACGATCGAATCTCGGGCAAGTAACATACCGATGACGAAGGGAACAACGTATGTTGTTATGCGGTTTGACCGATAAAGATCTTTGTAGAATATGTAGGAACCAATATGAGCATCGAGGTTCCGCTATTGGTTATTTACTGGAGATGAGTCTCGGTCATGTGTACATAGTTCTCGAACCCGTAGGGTCCGCACGCTTAAAGTTCTGTGACGATCGGTATTATGAGTTTTTGTGTTTTTGATGTACCGAAGGTAGTTTGGAGTCCCGGATGTGATCGCGGACATGACAAGGAGTCTCGAAATGGTCGAGGCATAAAGATCGATATATCGGACGACTATGTTCGAACATCGGAAGTGTTTCGTGAGGTTTCGGACATATACCGGAGTACCGGGGGGTTACCGGAACTCCCCGGGGAGTATATTGGGCTTAATGGGCCTTAGTGGGAGAAGAGGAGGGGTGGCCAGGGCAGCCGCGCCCCCCCCCCCCCCCTTTTCCTTCTCTCCTTCCCTCCCTTCCTTCCCCTCTCCTACTCCTACTTGGAAGGCGGCAGTCCTACTCCCAGTGGGAGTAGGACTCCTCATGGGGCGCACCATAGGAGGCCGGCCCCCTTCCCCTCCTCCACTCCTTTATATACAGGGAGGGGGCACCCCTTGGAGACACAACAATTGATCATTGATCTTTTAGCCGTGTGCGGTGCCCCCCTCCACCATAATCCACCTCGATCATATCGTAGCGGTGCTTAGGCGAAGCCCTGCGTCGGTAGCTTCATCAACACCGTCACCACGCCGCCGTGCTGACGAAGCTCTTCCCGGAAGCTCTACTGGATCGTGAGTTCGCGGAACGTCACCGAGCTGAATGTGTGCTGAACGCGAAGGTGCCGTACGCTCGGTACTGAGGATCGGTCGATCGTGAAGACGTACGACTACATCAACCGCGTTGTCATAACACTTCCGCTTACGGTCTACGAGGGTACGTAGACGACACTCTCCCCTCTCGTTGCTATGCATCACCATGATCTTGCGTGTGCGTAGAATTTTTTAAAAAAATTACTACGTTCCCCAACAGAACGGTCTTATTAGCTTAAAAAACCTGCTGAGACCATCGGTTCCGGGTTTTTTATCTGACTGCCGGTCTGGTCTAGTTTTTTAAACAATGCTTAGGAGGGGCCCAAACTTTTCAAACAATTTTGTTCATGATGGTGCACCTGGATCGTTGGAACTGAATCATCTAAGGCGATGCCACAGGGTACTCTCCATTTGCCACAAATCCAGGAGATGTCATCGTCAATGTCCGTGCAAAGTTGGAACTGCTCCAGGCGAAACCAAAGGTCCACAAACTTAGTGATGTGATCCACTGAGAGGTTGGCGGAAGGGCCGATCTTGTGCACCAGCATTGTCCTGCATGGCGCCATGCACCACTCATCTTTTGTGTTTCGAGGTCACCAAGATGAGTGGGGCGATGTCTTTCGTCATTTTACCAAGCGACCATGGCGCGTCACATGGAACTTGCATATATAGGGGTAGGATGGATGTTCCTTCTTTCTCACTGTTCCTACACATAAACAATAGGCTTCTTTGTTTCACAACAACGTCTCATATAGGTATACCTATGTAGATTGCTAATAGTTGATCGATGTATGGCAATAGCTAGCCAAACTTCCTACTACTACTATTTGTTACTGGAGGATGAAAAGACCCTTTGGGATGGACTATATATACCAGCAATTGCATGTCTAGATAGATCATCCAATTGCCATGTATGGAATCACTCAAGACTATACTCTGCACGTAATTCTTATGTTCAATTAAGTGTTTATCTTTCTCTTACATGAAGAATGCATGCATGCATGCATGTGTGACTCTTGCAACTGAAATAAGGGGTATTGCATTTGGGCATGATCAACGTCCAGTTAGGAAAGTTCCGTTTGGTCCAAAGCAACAAGCTGGCCAGTCACCGAGGGAGATGGTCCTAAATTCTTCATTATCAACGACTTCCACAACATCACGAGCGCAGTAGAAGCATGACTGTCTGTTTGAGATGGCGTCCACGTCACTAACAAATGCATCTTGAGGGGAGCGTTTTGCGAAGGTGTTTCGGGCATGCCAATGATGGCTTAGTTGGTACGACACTTCCATTTAGATGCACAACCGCTTCCTCCTCTATGTCGTCATCGTCTCGTTAACCTTCCGGTCAGGGGAAGACCCATCGAAGCCAGAGAAAGAAGTATGGCCGCATGTAGCATGTACGAGCGTCTCAATCAGTAATAGTTTATACTAATTCATACTCATTGTTGCAACGTTTCACCTTAACAGGTTCGTCCATAAGGATGGTAGGGATGCAAGGGGAACCCGTGAAGCCAGTGTATAAGTATATCAAAAGTAAAAAAGCTTAATGTGAAGGGACAATCTTCCCCTGCAAAAAAATGTCAAGGGGCAATTTTTAAGTAGAAACTAATATTTTTTTAGAATTATTACAGATATGTTTCACGGGTTGGGCGCTTGCAAAACTGGACACGCAAGTTTCTTCTCATCAAGCTCCTCGCGAATGGAATGAGAAAGTGTCTCTAATTCCATAATATTAAAAAATATTACGGTAAGGTTAGATAGACATTAATAGATAATAGAAAAAGTTAGGTTTTTTGTTAGAACAGAAAAATATAATATATAGTCTGAAAAAATATATCTAGAATATATCTAGATTTACTTAGGGGTAGATTATATCTTGATCTTTTTAGGTCAAGTAGAATATACTCCCTCCGTAAACTAATATAAGAGCCTTTAGAATACTATAAAATAGTGATCTAAACGCTCTTATGTTAGTTTACAGAGGGAGTATCTATATATTTTTTGAGGGGTATATATCTAGTTTGTTTTAGCAAAAGGTATATTATATTATTTTTTTTGGGATAGCAAAAGGTATATTATCTAGATTTTTTAGGTATAGCAAAAGGTATATCTCCCCTAATAATAAAGCACGGAGTGCTTCTGGTCGTCCGTCATCCACTTTTACATAAAACACCCTGACTTTACTGATAATCAACCCGCAATCCTATTGTCCAGTCAACCTGAACCGGTACGGGCGACAGAAAAGAAAAAAAAACACCCGAACGACCCACAACCTTGCCTCCCATCAATCCGCCGCGCGCCGCCACCGCTGGCCACCGCCCATCCGGCGCGCATGGCCACCGCCAGCCCCGCCCTTCCGCCACGCGCCGCCGCCGCCGGCCCTCAAGCAAAGGGACCAAACGAATTTCCTCCAGAGCAGAAGAGAAGAAGGGAACGGAATAAATTTCTTCAGAGGAGAAGGGAAAGGAAATTTCCTCCGTAATGGGCAAGAGGAAGAAAAGGAAAAGGAAACAGAATGAGAAGGAGGAATAAACTCCCAACTGGAAAGGAGCGAAGAAAATGGAACAGAACAAACCCAACCCATCGATCTCCCTAAGATAGAGTGGTCGTGGTTGCCTTGGCGCTCGCGAGCTAGCAACTTCGGAGCAGAGGAAGAGAGGGGGGCCACCGGCCCAGGCGCTGCGGTTGGGAACGAGGACGAGTCCAACAGCTACAAGGAGATGACCGTGTCGCTCCTGACCGGCACGGGGCAGTTCAACATCAGCGACTTCGTGCCGGCGCTGTCGTGGCTAGACCTGCAGGGAGTGCAGGCCAAGCTGCGCCGGGTGCACCGCCAGTTCGACGGGCTCATCAAGAAGCTGCTGGTGGAACACACGGCAACGGCCGAGGAGCACGCCCGGGAGGAGGGCCGGTTGGACTTCGTGGACAGGCTCCGGTTGGTGGCCTGGAGCAGGCCGGGGCGAGGCGGTCAACTCGAGCCGCGAGCAGAGGCGAAGCGAGGATGAGCGACGCGGGGCCGGCCGGACCTCTGGGGGGCATGCTACAGGTGGCGGAGGCTGTGGGTGGGGCCGTCCAAATTGGGTCGGAGGCGAGGTTGCTGGCCGGATCCGGAGCGGGCCGACAACTGGGGCAGGACGGCCAGATCAGACCCACGACAGAGGAGCTTCCATGGCATCTCTGGGTTCCTCGCCGATAAGGGGTGCTGCCCTGGCTCTGGCCAGCCACCACGACCGCGCGCACTCCAGGAAAGTGGAGTGCACCGTCGGCGCAACACATGTAGAGGAGGAGGAGGAGCAGCACTGGGTGATAGTGGCTGGAGAAGAGGAGGAGCAGCGCTGAGCGAGAAGGAGGAGTGGCGATGTGGATAAGGCACGCAGATCGGCGGATGGATGAGGAGGAGTGGCGCTGGCCGGTCGGTGCATTTCTTTAATGAAACCAAATGGAATTTGTCTTGTACCGGCTAGAAGCTACTGGATGCATGCGTGCTAGCATCAGTTACAAATTTTTATTTTCCGGAAGATCAACGATTATTATTTGCTGTTGTTTGCTGTTACTTGATGTTGTTCGTTGTTACATTATATATCGCCTTTTTTTTTTAAATAAGTGTCATAATTTTAGTATAACTTTGTACTATAGTTAATATAAAGTTAAGACACTTATTTTAGGGCGGAGAGAGAGTATAATAATTAAAAGTGAGTGAAATATTAGAAATAATTTTTTTTCAGGGAGAAGATATTTAAAGCTTTCCGGTGCTTGCTGTCCATGAAGATATTCCTCAAATCTGGATGCCATGCATGATAGGGTGGAGAGACGGAGGAATGGAGAGAGCGCGACAACGGTGCATCTTGCTCGTGTCCTGTTTCGCCCAGCACGGCAGCTGGGAGGGGGGAGGACTACCCTCCATTGTACCATCTATGCCGCAGTTCTGCGTACCCTAATCCTGATCCCCATCGAGGCCCGACGATAATGTCCAGGGAAGTGGTCTTGTTGACATGGAGGGTGTGCTCCTACCGCTGGCGGCAACGTATCAACAAAGAGCGGCAAGCATTTTAAATACTTTACTTTCCGGCCATCATATTTTTGAAGTAGGAAAGCATAAATATGAATTAATGTTAATAGGGATTGCGAGATATAGAAATTAATATATGATCTATTTAAAACTGTTACAGGTATGCGAATGATGCACAATTCCTTTCGCATCGAATTCGCATCGAAGGAGTAGCCGATGATCTACGGGATCGATAAATGTTTAGATTTTTTTAAATATTTTTACACGGGCTTGTTAAATAACAACAACTTATTACAGATAATTCAATTTTTTTAGAGAGAGTTGAAGAAGTGGGTTATATTGGTAGAGAAAAAAGATTACGAGCTTTTGAAATACAATAAGATCTTCATAAAGTGGATCCTTACGAGTCTTGCAACCAATTTAATTGGAAAATCTTATTATTCACCGTGACAGGTACACTCTTGAATATCACATGAACACTCAGGTTTTTTTTATAACCGCCCAGCTGGCCTAGGAGCAGGACTGCATGGTCTGAAGGATGACTGACCACATCTCCTCCGACGACTCGGACCTTACCGACGGCTCTAGCTCCGACGATGACGCCTCTTCGGCCGCCTACGCCTACACGAAGGAGTACAACCGCACCGGTGACTGGAAGGGGAATGGGACGGTGAGGAAATGGTGATTTCCTCCGCCTTTCTTTTATCTTGGTCTTTTATGTTTAAGTATTGTCCGGTGATGAACAATTGTTCTTTTGGTTATCAGACGACTGCTACAATGTGAACTATGTCCGAATTAAAAATGTCCGTTTGTTGGTAGTTTGTTGATCCACATAGTTTTATGCTTTACGTTGCATGCGTTGCATGGATATGAGGGAGACAATTGTGGAGATAGCAAAATGAGATGTGACCGGTCATGGTCCACGGATGAGCCCGGGTACATCCGCGAACGTTTGAGGCGCCGAATTAGCTAATATAAATGTTTATGCGTGTGTAAAAATATTAATTAAATACTATCAATGTAAAACTGCGGGGTACATTAATATTTTAGCATCATATGACCTACTATTAATTTTGAACCGGTTGGTTGCACATTTATTTCAAATCACATATAGTACATCCGAGAAGGAAGAATCTAAGCGGGAATGACTACTTCAAAACGATTCTTGAGAGGAACAAGTCGACAAGGCCAGTTCTGCACCCGTACACCATGAACAAGATGCAACTCTTTCTTGGCTCTGAACAGGTCGATGGTCGACAAGGCTACCAATGATGATAACTCATTGTTGCTTTACACCCGGATACCATGGACATGTTGTAGCTCTTCCGTGGAGGGGGATGCAAAAACTAGATTTAAAAAGTGTTGCATAATGGCACGTGAAGTAGGTTACATTTCATTTTTGCCCGGTGCAACGCACGGGCATTTGTACTAGTATTATCTAAATGTGTGTGTATATTTATCTAAACAGCTGGCAGTCGAAAGCCCATCTAGACAACCACAACTAGCAGGCTTGGCCCATTCATGGTGAAGCGGGCGCATGCAGATCATGCGCATCCCCTCACCAAAATAAGATCTCAATTAAAAAAAAAACATACTCGAGTAGATAATCCAGAATCCGTTCCTGCATGCATGCATGCATGCATATCCGTTCATGGCGAAGTCGGTTACTTCCTATTCAACGGGATGATTAAGATCAAAGATGGGATCAAGTCACGCCTGATCAGGTCGTTAGCTCCAACAAACTGCTCGTTAATCTCTCCGCAAGAAGAACTATTCCCACGATTAATCTTTATCCAACTACCAGGTGACGCACCTATAAATACGCACCCTTCCACCTCCTCCATCGCATCTCATTCACCTCCTTCTCCCCCACGCACATACCACAATCTCATCGTCTCCACAGCAACAATGGTGCAGCGCAGCTCCAACGCCGAGGTGATGTCCATGGACCTGTCCCCCAAGAAGCCGGCCAAGGCCTACGGCAGCGACGGCGGCGCCTACTACGACTGGTCCCCCGCCGACCTGCCCATGCTCGGCGCGGCCTCCATCGGCGCCGCCAAGCTGCACCTCTCCGCCGGCGGCCTCGCCCTCCCCAGCTACTCCGACTCCGCCAAGGTCGCCTACGTGCTCCAGGGCGCCGGCTCCTGCGGCCTCGTCCTCCCGGAGGCGGCCAAGGAGAAGGTCATCCCCGTCAAGGAGGGCGACGCGCTCGCGCTCCCCTTCGGCGCCGTCACCTGGTGGCACAACGCCGAGGGCTCCTCCGCCGAGCTCGTCGTGCTCTTCCTCGGCGACACCTCCAAGGGCCACACCCCCGGCCGCTTCACCAACTTCCAGCTCACCGGCGCCAGCGGCATCTTCACCGGCTTCTCCACCGAGTTCGTCGCGCGCGCCTGGGACCTCGACCAGGACGCCGCCGCCAAGATCGTGTCCACCCAGCCTGGATCCGGCGTCGTGAAGATCGCCGCGGGTCACAAGATGCCGGAGCCGCTCGCCGAGGACCGGGAGGGCGTGGTGCTCAACTGCCTTGAGGCGCCGCTGGACGTGGACATCCCGGGGGGTGGCTGCGTTGTGGTGCTCAACACGGCTAACCTGCCACTGGTGAAGGAGGTCGGGCTGGGTGCCGATCTTGTGAGGATCGGCGGCCGCTCCATGTGCTCGCCGGGATTCTCGTGCGACTCGGCGTACCAGGTCACCTACATCGTGCGCGGCGGCGGGCGCGTCCAGGTGGTTGGCATCGACGGCACCCGCGTGCTCGAGACCCGTGCGGAGGCAGGGTGCCTCTTCATCGTGCCAAGGTTCTTCGTCGTCTCCAAGATCGCCGACGACACCGGCATGGAGTGGTTCTCCATCATCACCACTCCCAAGTACGTACAAAATACGCTCTTTCTCTTGCTACGTACTAGTACAAGATCTGACTAGACTAAACTCTTGCATGCATGTGTCATGCGTGTCTGATCTGATGCATAGTAATGTTCTGTATATTTTGGTTCGGTTTTGCAAAATTCAGCTAGGAACTTCTTTCTAAATTACCACTTTAATTAGCTCCACAATTCTGTGGCATGTTTTGCACCTTTTGAAATTGAAGTTTCCTAAATCAATCTTCAATGTTATTCGATAATTTTGGATTCAGTTTGTCTAGTTCACATCTAGATGTTCTTTAAGGATATCACATAAATATATAATGCAGCAACAAGAAACAAAAAAAAAACTAGGACAAAAAAAAATAGACCATAATCAGAATGGAAATCAGGTTAGATGTGACATAACTATGTGACATATAGATGTGTCCTAGATAGTCCCTTTTGGATTTCCATATATGCTCAACTTTGCAAGGTATCTTTTCTAGCTGTAAGTAGATACACATACACAGGAAACAGATACTAAAACTAATCTCCTACTGTCATATACTTTCTGTAGATTTAGTATACATATAATCCTGAAGGGAGTTATAGAAAAAAATCATGCCAATTCCTTGTGATTTTTTTCTACAATTATTGTAATCTTGCTGCATGTTGCATTTTTATTTCCCATACATTTCCATTATATTCTGATCAATCTGGTTAACTAACATTGGGTTATTATGTCAAACAAATGCAGCCCAATCTTTAGCCACTTGGCAGGGAAGACGTCGGTGTGGAAGGCAATTTCCCCGGCAGTGCTAGAGACGGCATTCAACACAACCCCGGAGATGGAGAAGCTGTTCCGCTCCAAGAGGCTCGACTCCGAGATCTTCTTCGCCCCCAACTAGATCAGAAGTACACCCGTCTCCGGCATGCTAGGAGCTTAGCTTTTCTTTCTAGATCGTGCATCGAGAGGATAGTTAAATTGGAATGACGTGTCTTGCAGTTATTGAATTCGCAGATGTAATAATAATAAGCCGGAGATCGGTATGATCGTGGTCCATTAGTATTCATGATACTCTTTTGAAATCATTAATATTCGGTGGAGGTCCTCCCATACATTATTCTTGCAGCTACTTAGTTATTTATATTTGCAATGCAGTATGCATATTTTTCTTTCTCAAATGGTTGGAGTCGGGGGGTGGGATCCTCGCCTGAATTTTCATTGAAAATTGGCCAAGCCATATGCTCCCTCCGTTTCAAAATAGATGACTCAACTTTATACTAGCTTTAGTATAAAGTTAGTACAAAGTTGACTCTGACTCAACTTTATACTAGCTTTAGTATAAAGTTAGTACAAAGTTGAGTCATCTATTTTGAAACGGAGGGAGTAGTAGGCAGATTACAACAGGGATAAAGGGGAAGACATCAACGCTGTTAGATGCGGTTTGGCCACAGCAAAGCACCAGAAGCATTGGCGACGGGGAGTTGCATAGGCACGTTGAGGTTTATGCTCTTCAAACTTCTACTAGATAGTATCGCTACGTTTATGGTTTTACACTTTGATGTATTTAATTTCTAGATAGTCGATCTGCAGAGAGAACATCCATGCACACCGTACATTTCTGGGCTTGTGTACCTGCAGTACGTAGCTAGGTACATATATAGACGTTTCTTAGACTGTTGTGCTCGCATTCTTCTTTTTTTTAAAGCATAATGAATAGCTTTTTTTAAGGGTAACTAGGGTTTATTCAGAAATCATAATGAGCGGAATACAAGCAATATCCGGCAGAACCCCTAGCCACAGATGGCGACCCACCTCTAGAGACACAACTCCTTTTGATAGAGAGTGGGCTTCAAAATTATTTTCTCTAAACTCAAATTGGAAATCTATGAAAGCAAAGTTACTAGTACAAAGTTTAATATCGTGCATGACCTGTGCCTATGAAGGCGAAGCTCCCTTCCTTATGTTTGTGATGACCTCGAGGCAGTCCGAGGCAACAACCAAATGCCGAATGTTAAAATCTTGTGTCAGAATAATGGCCTCACAGCAAGCATGCGTCTCCAAAATAGTCGGATCAACTAGTCCATCAAAAAGTACAGCTGATGAACCCAGATAGTTACCGTCCTTGTCGCTTATCAGTGCCGCATTCCTCCATCTACATTTTCCTTCATGCAAATGTAGATGAAGGTCTGAGCTTGTAGTCTCTTGGGAGCCAATTCTTTTCCCATATATGTGTACTTGACCCAGATCCAATGCGCTTAATTAATCCCAAAGCTAGAGTGTCTCTTCATTCTAGTATGGATCTCCACATTTGTGATGGAGCTGACCCCAGTGTAGCGTCCAGGAGATGATCGTTGGGGTAATCCCTTGCTTTTAGAACTCGGGCACTAAGTGACTCCGGTTCATGTGTAACAATCTCCATGCTTGGCGAGCAAGGAGAGAAAGGTTAAAAAGCTCGATATCGCAAAAGCCAAGCCCTCATATGAACTTTGGTTTTGTCATTGTTTTCCAGGACACCCATGCCGTCTTCCTTTCTTCATTCTTGCTACCCCACCAAAACTTTCGGATTGGGTCATGAATGTGCTCACATAGACCTCTAGGCAACTTAAAGCAAGCCATGAAATAAGTAGGGATTGATTGAACAACCGACTTAATTATAACTTCCTTACCACCGGCAGATAAACTCTTCTCCATCCAACCTTGGATTATTTTCCAAATTATATCTTTCAGGTACTTGAAACAACCTTCTTTTGATCTTTACTACAGAACATTGATCCGCGGCATTCAGGCCGGGCACATCGGCACACAGCACCCGGGCTGTTTCTAGCGTAAGTGTCATACATGCTGTGCATGCATACGTTTTATTTTCTATTTCTACGTCTGCATGCATGCACCATATAAAGTGAAGCATGGACAAATACTAAATACCGCTTACAGTAGTAAATCTTCGCAAACTCTACCTCTAGTCCTGGATTAGTAGACATTCTAGTAATTGTCTACGCACAATTAATTGTACAACATGTTGTAGCAAAACAAAAAATACGGGTAGTGTGAAAGAGTCGATGCAGCAAAGAAGGGTGAGGGCTATGCCATTACAATCATGGAATCCATCCATAGACAAATGGTGAAGAGAAAGAACAAAGCTACTCTCATGGAAGGGCAACCTCCTATGACTGTTCCTTGCCCGACCTGCCAATGGCCGTGTTTTTTACTAAATCACCCATTTTTAGACTTAATTTGTCCACTGGCCCCTTCAATCATATTTCTGGATCTGACCCCAATAAACACGCCAATCTATTAATCATTTTTTAATACACGTGACGACGCCAAACAATTTGGCACAATTTATTCCCCGCTGGCTGCCCATCCTATTTGGCAAGAAAAGCCAAACACACCAAATGATCTGGCGTGTATCCAATCAGTGGCAGAGCTTGACAAGGTTTAACGGGGGCTCCAATTAGAAAATATGA
>LR880968.1:961459648-961470165 GCA_904067115.1 Aegilops sharonensis | reverse complement strand
GGTGTGGATGGGTTGGAGTTGCTCCGGTGTGGTTTAGTTGGTGACAGCCGGTGCCATGGTTGAGCGCGTCGGGTGACCGGGGAAGCACCATTGAACATCGCAGGATATGGTGTGGTCAAAGGGAAGCACCGCACCACACCTAGGCCAGTGATTAGCCGATTTAAGGAATTATAGCCCAATTCTTAAAAAAAAGTATTATAGCCCCATATGCCCTATAGAAACCAAGCCAGCTGCCTCTGTTGATATTTGTGTTGACGTCATCCTCCTCTTGCTTTGTACAACAATAGTAATGAAATAATCGCCAAGAAAGAATAACTTGTGATATAGCCAGAACTCGATCAAGTTCCCAAAAAAACTCGGTGAGTGGAACTCGCACTGTTTTGGTGCAGGAGCTCGACGCAAACAATTATTCAAGTGACCGCCACCCCTTTGGGCCAGCTTTTGGATCTCCCTCGCTGGCCGCTGATTACATACATGCCATCAGATGATCTAGGTGTGGGATTACATATATCACAAACAAATTGCATGCTGGTCGGGTGCAACAATAGAATTAATCATGACAACATACATGCATATCGGATGCGAGCATGCATTTGCCTGGTATTATATATACATCTTCCTCCAGAAGCAAATACTAGTAGCAAGTGAGCTAGCTATGGTATATATAGATGGAAGCATCTAGTGCTGGAATAGTGTAGGTATTCCAGTAATTCACACTAGCTAGCTTGTCTCAAAACCAAGTTATTAGCTATGTATATGCAGTTTGTGTGAGATGTTGGAGTGAAACAAACATGTGAGCGTGAGATAGTAAATCCAACTATGGAGGGAAGGAGGTGTGCCATTCCTATCATCGAAACGACCCATAAATAGTAGCGCGGCAGACGTGCTCAACAGAAGGAGGAAGAATAACCAGTGCCAAGGTGATGCCCATGGGCCCGAGCAACGATAGTGGGTCGAACTACGACCTGTCCCAGACGAACCTCCCCATGGTGGGCCTAGACTCACCACCACCATCGAGATCGATGTATGGTCCTTCTTGGTTTTATCAAATTCATCCAGGAACATCTCACTAGTAACTTGTTATTGTGATGCGATGTGATTCGATCAAACCTCTATTGTTTTTATACCTGAAACTCATGTGTGGTTGTCGGAACGAGGGGAACGAGCTGATTGCAGGAGTGTTGACCCTTCTATTCTATTTTTTTTCGATAAAGAGATCATATTAATATCGCGAACATACCAAATACACTCGGCCTCTGCACCAATAAGATATCGGAAGACATCAAGGATGCACACAGCCAAAAAAAGAGAGAAATATAAAAACAACTCGTCATAGTGATGAAAAACTCGCAACAGCGGCACTCTAACCACCACCGAAGACAACACCCGGACAACAGAAGAGGTTCTCCAAAAATGACGCATCCAAGAAGGAAACAGTGCTCAAGAATTGTCGTCGTCCGATCAAGGATCTTGAGTTTTCACCCTGGAGAGAGTCTGAGATCCCAAAAACAATGCCTTTGCAAGACCGTTGCCAGGTACAACCAATGAAGGCCAGACCTTGGGCTTTCACCCTTGAGATCCCGGCTCGGTACTCGAGAAGCACCCCCAAAACTGTTGTCCACTTTTGTTGCCGCCCCCCCTGCCAAGGCCGCCGCTGCAAGTCCTCAACACCTGACACACAGGAACCTATGCCGCCATTCTTCAACGCAACTAAAACTCCTCTCCACCATTACAAGTCCTCGATCGCCGCCACCACAACTTTCTTCATCACTGTCAACGCCGTGGAAATCTATACTTAGACATGTCCTATGGCACCGGCAAGACGGCGAAGCTTCGTGCCACATCCTCATGAAGCCTCTTTGGCCGAAGATGAGGGCGCGCCCGACCGGATCAATTCCGATCTAGACATCCAGTGGCGCCATGCACCAAAAGCTAATATCTCTGAGAGGAAGACTGGAACCTGTCGGTGTCCAGATCGAGGAGGCCTGCATGAAGCAGATCGAAGTTTTGAAGAATAAAGAACAACTGGGTCAACCACCGCGGGACTCCTCTGGGACCCTGCAGGCCGGATCTGGGCAGTGCGCCCACCGGCCGCCGCCAACCAAGGCGAGAGTCGCCGCTGCGACCAGCCCTCCATGACAAGGGCAAAGACGAAGACCGGCCGTCTCTGAGCTCCGCCCAGCGCCGCCGCGCCCCCACCTGGGATCACCAGCCCCACGCCGAGCCCCCACACGCGGAGAGGAGAGAGGACCCCGCCGCCGCCAGCATTGCTCGGCGGTGCGGATCGGTGGCGACGAGGGGAAGGGATGGAGGCGGAGGACTCTGCTTCGGCGGTGACTGGTTAATCTCCCGTGACGCGCACGCGGTGTGCGTCCCGGGAGCGATCCCTTTTTTGCGGCAGCAAGAGAAAAGTTTAATTGGTTACATAAATTGCTTGTAATTTGATTGGCATGGCAAATATAACTCGTGTATTATAAATCAATCACAACATGCATGCCTACACGACGCGTAATTACTCATGCATGGTACAAGTGAAGAGAAATCACAAACGATCTTGCCCGAGTGGGAGTTGACCCACGTGCAGATTGACATCGAAATCATGGCATGGTGGTAAGTGCATGGGCACCGGAAATTATGGTATCGCTTGCTGTTGCTGATGCGCTGAGTTGTGGTAAGTGGTGCCTTTGGTAGCAATGGCGGAAAACCCTATTTAACGCTCTCCGTATCAAAGGGTCGACCGAACGCACTGAAGCGCGATCAATTGGGTCGGCCCATCAAAGGTTCCGATTTTGGGAACCTTCGAGATGGTTCACAGCTGGTTTTTCCAGTTTTGTGGTACCTTTTAGAAGGTTCATGAACTGTTTTTTTTTTCTTTTTCTTTCTTTTTTTATTTTTATTTTTCTTTTTTCTTTTTTCCAATTCTTCCATTTTTTCTAACTATACAAATTTTAAAAAATATTCAAAATATTCAAAATTGTTTGTTTTTAGAAAATTGGTTCAGCATTTAAAAAACATGCATTTTCAGAAAAGTTTGAAGTTTGAACAATTTCTAGAATTTTACAAAAATGTTCAAAGTTTTAGAAAAAAGTTCCTATTTTCAATTTTTAGTTCACCTATACAAAAAATGTTCACATTTCTATAAATATCGGAATTTTCAATTTTTCTCATTATCTTTTTTTTTCTTCTTCGTTTCAAAAGTTGTTCCCGTTTTCAAATTTTGTTTATCAATTCAAAAAATGTTCGCTTTTTCTAGAAATGTTCAAAGGTAAAGAAAATAGTTTATTTTTTAATTTTTTGTATACCTATATAGAAAATGTTTGCATTTTCAAAATTGCTAAGGATTTTCCAATTTTTCTCAGCTTAAAAATTTTGTTCTAAATTGAAAATTTGTTTAAATGTTCATGTTTTGTAATTTTGAAAAAAATATGTTTTCAGTAATGTTCTGGAAATTTAAAAAATGTCCTGAAAATTAAAAAACGATTTTTAAGTAAATTGTGTAGAATTCCCAAAGATGCTCTATTTTTCGACTTTTGTTACAAATCCGTAAAATTTCACATTTCAAAAAATATTCGGGAATTTTGAAAAAAAAATCATAGTTAGTTTAAAATTATTTGTAACTTGAATAAAGTGTTTGAAATTTGAAACATTGTTTGGAATTTTTATGTAATGTTCAATTTACGCCGATAAATTTAGTTCTTTTGTAGATCGCTCTGCTCATTATGTCACCAGCATTCAGTGGGTGGGCCGGTTAGCCCAATACATGCACAAGTAGTAGGTCTGTTGTTTGAATCCCAGTTAGCGCCGATGGTGGTGGTAACTGTGGTTCGGCAATGGCGCCAGCCAATGCCGCGTGGATAAGGCCCAGTAGGTTCGTCCGTTTTGGGCCCATAGTGCAAATAATTCCGAGACCCCAGCTTTGCTCATACAAAAACAAAACAAAAAAGCATTTAGAGTCAGGAATTAAAGTTGCGCCACGCAACTCAAGCGAGCCATTTCTACTCCACCTGTTTCACATAACCTAGCGTAGCACGAATTGATGAGTTTTACTAAAATGGCAAGAATTAATGAGTTTGCAATGGATATGGATCAAACCTACTAAATGACAACTTAATTAGCAATTACTAATCACCTCACTTTACTAGCGCTGCTACTATTTAAACCGGGCTATTTGTCTAGGGAATGCCATTCAGACATACTCCTATACTTCATGCAAAAGATGCATAGAGACCGATTGTCCACCATGGCGAGGTCGGTCGTCGCGATCGCGGTGATAGCGGTGCTGCTGGTCCACTGCACCGCCGTTGGTGCTGATTCTGGTGGAGCGGCAATGAAGCGGACAAGAAGTACAGTGACAAGGTTCCCGCCCATCCCTACAGAGCCCTTCCCAATGCCACCGTACCACAAGCACCCACCACCGCCGCCGGTACATGCGCCTCCTCGCCGCCGGTCCCCGTCGACCGACCAGCCAATTCACGGCGGCGTTGATGTTTAGTTATGTTCTATGTGTAGTCTCTTTTGATTATGGATATGCACCAGAGGTTAAGGTGCTGCCTTCTTACTTCGTAGAGTAATAATGATCAACCAAGAATAAGATATTGTTACCCCTACCTGGCAAAAAGAACAAAAATAAGATGCATGATTGTGTGTCCGTGTTTGCGAACTGCTATACCGTTGAAATGTGCGGGAATACGGGAATGCCTGTTTCAGTTGGGCCGAATAGATTCATGTCAACATGAAAGCACCCCAGAAAAACTGAAAAGGCAATGTGTATGTATGACAAACCAAGAAAGAAACCCCCCAGAAGGAAGCATCAGATTCTATTCGACCCCATCGTCGTTGTGGCTCCCTCTACCAAACATCTATTGCCGACTATGCCTGTATATGTGCCGCGGTGTGTGTCGATCAAACAAAGCTGGCTAGTCCTACCAAAAGAGATATTCCAAACAATCCATCTCCACACGAATCAAATCAAAGCAGCACATACACATGTACACGCGAGAGAAAAAGGGGGAAAAGGAGATGGAGAAAGATGGGAGTGATGGCTTTGCTTTTAGAAAGACGCTGAGATTTTCATGCGTGTTTTGCTCGTTTTACCTTGATGCTTTGTCCATGTGTGCCCGTTTCTAAGTAGACTTGAATTTTCACAACATGCACCTAGGGTTCGGACTACTAGCACTAACCAAGATTACTGGAGTCGTTTGAGAGGGATTCATGATACTAGTAGTATCATCGATGCCTCCAAACCAGAAGTTTGGCCGCTAGCTTTTATTGTAACATATTTATAAATGTAAAATGCAACATGTAACGGTCCACATAACAAAGCACATATTCTAGATAGATGGTACTCATTCGTGGAGTATTAAGTTTCATGGAAGAACCGACACCATCAGATCATGATCCTGTGGCTATGAGGGCATTCGCTGGAGATTTCCTCCTGGTGAACGGTTGCCAGATAGCATTTCGTAAAGAAAAGATTAGCCTGTATGTATTGTAACAGTAGAAGGCATGCACACTTTTCTGGAGCAATGCAAGGAAAGGAAAACGTAAAGATGCTTGGAAAGGCTATACTAGTACTGGTGCACAAATTAAAGGGACGGTACACCATTGTTTCAGACTTTCAGTGCAGCTTCTCCGGACGAGGATGAATGCCGGCCGGCCATGATTACACCAGAAAGTCAAAAAGGTACCCAAATTAGCCTAGGTATTCGTGCAGTAATTGGCTTATTATCTAGTTACTCCATATTGTGCAAGAGGTAGAGCTTGTTGTGGTGCACAAATTAAGGGATCGATTTGACCATTGTGCCAACTTGCGTAGCATCTTCTACCGCAACACTTCAAAACATTTCTAGTGTATTCTTTTCTCCCGCCGCTACCGCCGCCTAATTTCAGGTAAGCATCTAGCTCGGCGTCACATATGGTTTCATGTTTAGTGCGTCTTTTCTTAGCTTCATGCAAGAAGCTTCTTTTTGTATAAAAAAATTGGTAGCTCATGCAAAGTAGGGGCAAGTCATGAGTAGTACTCCCTCCGTCCGAAAATACTTGTCATTGAAATAGATGTATCTAGATGCATTTTAGTTCTAGATACATCCATTTTCATCCATTTTGATGACAAGTAATTCCGGACGGAGGGAGTACTACTGGAGTATATGACAATCACGGAACACCAGCTAGCTTGTAAGACAAGCTTAATTAATATTGCACCAAATCCATCACATGCGTAAGCAGATAAATTTTGTTGGTTCTTCGCTGGTGCAGGTGTAAATGTGAACAAACTAAAAAGCTCACACCGAACTTTGTAGCTGTAACTTAGTACAGTAATAAAGAGTGGCGGCTGTAGTTCCAAATGTCTCAAATCGATTCCTCTCGTCCCTTTCTTCTCATTCTTCTTAGAGTGTACAATTTCGGTGGATGGATGGCGACGAGATATCGTCCAGTGAAGATGTACAAGTCGATCTCTCTCTCTCTCTCTCTCTCTCTCTCTCTATGTTTGTGTGAGTTATTTCACGAAGTTTGCGCACGCGTGAAGTGTGCTAGTTCTATTTGACTTAGGTATGTATGAATTTAACCTACTTCTTTCTAGACTGATTTACTATGGATGGATGGTGATTTCATTGGTTTTGATATTTCTGAGGTAACTGAGAATTTATTTCACTATTAGTCAAATCCGATGAAGCCTTGGGGCCAAAGACAAGTCTGAAAATTGGATTCCATGTATGTACATTTATTTATGGTGGGAGACAGAGACGTGCAGTGGTAATATAACCAGCACGGAAGTAGCTAAATGATTTATCGCAGCGGGTAGTTTGGATCATGATTCAGATCATGCCTCGATCTGTTGAGTGAATCTCTCGCTCTCTAGGTTCGAGCACAAGCGCATGTGCAGATTTGGCACCATCTATCATCGTCGAATCTCTTGGCTGTAAATTAGTAAATACTATTACTAGTTTAAGCAGACAGATCCAGCTCGTACAGCTTGTCCGCATTACACAACAACATTTTGTTTTTACGGTCGATCTATATCTTGCCGACTGGTGAAGTCAGTGTGCAGCGTGCGTGCACTATTCTGCTGGTCTTGCCAAGTTCCAGTAGTGTGGCAGTTAACGAGGTTGATTACAACTCCGTCCATTTCAGATTACCAAGCGTGGTAGGATAGGAATTAACGAGGTTGCAATTGATATGAATCGATTGTATTAAATGCCACTTAATTGGCAATCCTTATGACCTCACTTTGTTGGATGTACTACTTAAACAGGCTAACTAGTGAGGGGATGCAGTTCTCACCCGTCGATCCAGTATGTTTGCAAACATATACTCGACGCAAAAGATGCACAAGTTAGGTTGTCGACCATATCCAGGTCGGTAATCGCGGTGGTGCTGGTCCATTGCATCATTGTTGCCACAGACTCCGGCAGAGCAAGTAAAGTGTCAGCATTCCCTTTCCATCTCGAGGATCCATTCCCAATGGTGCCGATCCCAAAACCCTCGTTGCCGACGCCGTTGCATGTGCCTCATCCTCCTCCTGCCCACCGCCGCACCATGTAGACCAAGAAACCAATGCGCGATGATCCGGTAATTGGACAGGGGATGCAAAAGATGCGGAGACTTCGGTTAAGGATCATATCGAGGTCGGTGGTCATGGTGGCGGTGATAGTGGTGGTGCATGTCCATTGCACCGTCATTATTCTTGACTCCCGTGGAGCAAGTAAAGTGTCATTGTCCCCTTGGGACTCGAGGATCCCTTCCGAGTCTCGCAGAGCTCAAAGCCCCAGCTGCCGACGCCTGTGCATGCACCTCATCCTCCTCCCGCTCACAGCCACACCACGTAGATCAAGCAACCAATGCACATCGACATTATTGTTTAGTTACATACTATTTGTAGTTTCATTTGATTGTGGAGGCATGAAAAATCAAGGTGTTTCCGTTTTGCTTTGTCGAGTAATAATGATCGACAAAGAATAAAACATTATTACCACACCTGCCAAAAAAACAAGAATAAGATGCATTATTGCCGGTTGGCATTTGGGAACTGTGATACAACTAAATTGTGTGGTCCTTGAGAACTGCCCGTTTCGATTGGGCTAACCCATTGATGTGATGTCTTTGTTTTGGATTATGGGGATAGCTATCATGTTTTCTCTTAGTACTACAATGTAGTAAGAATGGAATTGATTGTGGAGAAGTGAAAGGTAGTGTACGGTGTACTTTCGGTGTTTTTTTTGGTGGAACTGTGGAAGTAACTGTTAGTTTTACAAGGGGTCGTTGTTGGAGAAGTGCATGGATGAACCCGGGTACATATGAATCCACTTTGGAAAACACATTTTAATGTCAAAAAATTCTGAAAAAAGATGCGCGCGGACATCTCCATATTCTATGTGTGTGCAGAAAGTTTCAGAGAAAAACAACTTTTTTTGCAGCCTGTGCAAAAAAGACAAAATTTTGTGTCGTGAAACGCTATTTAGAAGCAGTAAAATTTGCCTTTTTTATTGAGACAAAACAAAAATACTTTTTTACACAAAACTTTGTGCCGCGGACATACCTTTGCCAACATGTATGCATAATTTATTTTTAGAATTTTTGAACATTACAAAACGCGTAAAAAGTACATTTTTGAAAAGCGAGTGCAGATGCCCCTATGTGCAGATCGTCCACTGTCGTCGTTGTTGCCCGTGTTGTTGTTGGGGTTTCAGATCAGTTGAATGAAACCACATGTGTGTGAAGGACGATCAAACAATAAACTAGCTAGGGATCATCACAAAAAGTAAACTAGCCGAGAATTATTTCGAATTAAATTAACTAATAAGAAAATAAAGCATTTGGGTGCCTCCATCTCTCCAGAAATTTTCAGAAAACAATATGCATTTTTTAAGAAAAAAGGCAATATGCACATTGTATGAGAATCGAAAGCAAAGAAAGAAAGCCCCACGGTAGGAAGTATCGGATTCTATTGGAGCCCATCGTCGCCGTGGTAGGAAGCCTCTACCAAACACATACATGCCACGGTCGACCACAAAGCTGCAGCTCCGAAGCCAGTACACACACACACACACGCACGCACACACGCGTGAGAGAAAAAGGGAAAGAGGAGATGGAGAAAGACAGGAGCTTTTCAGAAAGACGCCGTGTGTTTTCCACGATGCTTTGCACACCCGTGCCCGTTTCTCAGTTGACTACTCAAATTTGGACTGAATGCTCCAAGGGTACGTGCTACTAGCACTGAACAAGATTAGTTGAGCCCCCTCGGAAAAAAAAAAGATTAGTCGAGCCATTTCAGGGGGATTCCTGTGCCTTTGGAGGTAAGTACCATGGATGCCTCCAAATCAGGACCTTGGGCATTAGCTTTTATTGTGCGCAACAAATTTATAAAATGGAGCACGCGAGGGTCCACTGGACAACACATATTTTCTTCATGTACGGCTTAACAAGGATATTTGATGTTGAATTTGAAAAAAATTGTATTACCGAAATGTTGCTGAGGATATTTCAGTTTCCAGTTTTGATGTATATGTTTTCGTAGTCCAGTTAAAAAAAATAGTATTTCTCAAAAAATTCTGGCAATGTCTAATACCACTACTAGTGTAATATACTACTATATCACTAAGCTCCCTAGGATTGGAGGCCTCACAATCAATTGAGGTCTTCAACTGGGATTTGGTCACCCAATTTTGATCAGGTCAACAATTTCTCAACACTCTTTCATTTAATTTTTTACACAACAAATTATGCTTTTTAATTTTTAATTCTTCACAATTAATTGAGGCTATAATTAAGAATTGGGTCACCTGATTTTGACTGGGACAACAATTTCTCAAGGGGCTCTCCCATTTAATTATTTTAATTTTCTATGGTCCCTAATTTTAAAGTTGTTTCATTCGATTGAGGTATTCAATTTTGAATTTGATTTACGATTTTGATCAGGCCAACGAATTTTCAAATCAATCAGCAACAACCGGCCTATAAAAATATATCAACCCCTCGCAGACTCCCATTACATAGAAAAAAGCCACCATGTGATACTATAGCACGAATACAGTACATGCGCCCACTGATGAAAAAATATACCCACATAAATATGGGTTGATTAGCGGATAGCACAGAGTCACACCGCGAAAGGCCCATCAAATAACCGCATTATTAAACATAAAACACACTCCATCGTCTCCGCCACCTGCCAACCTAAATATTCCATCAGTCTCAAAATATACGGGGTATTGGTTTTTTGGAAAGTCATTTTTTTAACTTTGACCAAGTTCAGAGCCAAAAATATCGACATCGGCAGTATTAAACACAAGAAAATGAAAATCCATTTCATGATGAAGCTAATAACACCGATTTGAAATTATGAATTTTGATATATTTATCTACAAATTTGATCAAACTTAAAGATGTTAGACTTTTCAAAAAGGTAATACACCATATATTTTGAAATAGGGTGAGTAAAGAAATTTAAGACTCCCAACAAATTCAATGGCGCCGCGGCAAAGCGTCCAACCCTTGTAGTTAAGACTAATCTGCATGGG
>LR880968.1:961441045-961459063 GCA_904067115.1 Aegilops sharonensis | reverse complement strand
GGTGGAGGAAATACAAGGGGGAATAAGATACTTGAAAGATGCAACTCAAAAGCCTATACTACTACCATTGCAGAAATTAAGGAGACAGTACACCTGCGTTTGTGTTCCATTGTTTGAGTGCAACTTATCCGGACGAGGATGCATGCCGGCCGGCCATGATTACACAAAAATGTAAATTATGCTTGCCCAAATTTGCCTAGGGATTGGTGCAGTCATTGGCTTATCTTCCATATTGAACAAGAAGTGGCTAGTTGCGGTGCACAAATTAAGGGATCATTTTGACCATTGTGCACAAATCCTATATTTACTGCCTTTTTTTTCGGAATCTAGCTACTGCCTACTGAAACACTACTGACCTTTCCTTCAATTTTCTTACTTGTGTGTTAATTCTTCCCTTTTAGGTAGCCATTTCATGATTAGTGCCTCTTTTTTCTTAGCTTCATGCATGTTTTCCTTTTGGCTCCTTTGAATGAAATAAGAATATAAATAAAGGAATGCTAGCATCTCATGCCCCGCAAGTATGATGGAGCTAGCTAGGAATAGTCATGAGTAGTAGTGGTAGTAATTGAGTATGACAATAACGGAACACCAACTACTCACGACTTGTGCAGCAATTTGATTATTACACTGGTAATCAAACATTAACGCACGAATTTCTACGAACCAAATGCTGCTGCTACTAGCTAGACACACCACACTCAGTGGAGTTGAGATCAGTCAGTGAGTCGGTCAATAAGACACTGTTTAATTAAGAGTGATGTGCACCGAATCAATCACACGCGTAAACAGGATTATCATGGTTCTTTGCTGGTGCTGTAAAAGTCAAAAAACTAAAGGCTGCTGGACACGGATCAGTTCATGTAGCTGTTACTTGCTGCAGAGACGAAGAAAGTTGGTCGATTGAAAGGTACGCATGAATACTCCTCTGACCCTTAACTCCACTTGCGTGCGCAACGTGCTAGTTGTATGGTAAAGGCTTGCGAACGGATGGATGTTAATTCCATTCTACGATCAACTATGACACTCGCATATCTGTTTACATACCTGAACATCGGATGCCTTCTACTGACGAACATATGCTACGCTGAGCATATGTAGTAGTACGCTGAGCTTTGCTGCATGATCTATCTGTCGCAGACGCTCGTTTCCATGATTTGATTCAGCAGGCCCATGTGCAGACTTGGCACCACGTAGCAGCAGCTTCATCGAATCTCTAGGCAGGCTGCATCATCTTATCTCTAAACTTTACCATAAGCAAACAACTTCATCCGTCTCATAATGTAAGAACGTTTTTGACACCACATTTATATAAAACAGACAAACCCATCTGAAGTACTTGTCCGGCCATGTTACACGACAAAATGGTGCCTGTGGCTACTGACATTGTCGATTAGACTCCGTAGTCGCTCGTGCGATCGATCGATCGATCGATGCTGGCCGTGCACGGACTCGAGTTACTAACGGGCCGATTCCACGACATGCATCTGCAGTCAGTCAGTGTGCAACGTGCATGCAGTCCTTGCTCATCTTGTCCAGTTATTTGGTGGGTAGGTAGGTGAAGTAGTAGTACCCAGTAGCTCAATGACCGACTCACTCACAAACATCAGTGACTCCTAGCTTTACTAACTCTAACATCGTGTGCACACGTGGACAACAAGTTGTGCCACGTGGCTGGTGGCCCACGCCAACACAAGCAGAGCACTCCGTGGCAGCTTTGGCTTTGGCTTTGGACCTTCCATTCCTTCCAAAGTTGCAAGTTGGGAAAGCACGCGAGGCAGCAGTGGGCACACACACATACAAATACAATACAAGCCGAAGAAGAAGAGAACCATCATTCATTTCATCGTGCACCACCAACCCCAACCCAGACCGAGTTCCGTTCCATGGCGTCTCTGCTTCTCAAGGGCGTGCACAAGCGCCTGGGCCTGCCGTCCATCTCCATCTCCTGCTCCTCCGCCGACGCCACCAGCATCATCGCCTCCACCACCACCACCAACGGCGTCGGAAGCAGCAGCGGCCGGGCCCTCGACCGCCACTCGCCGCGGCTCCGCGACCCACACCGCTCCTCCACCTCCAAGCCGCCAAGGCCAAGCACAAGTGCCAGCACCAAAGACTCCGCGTCCTCCGGCGACTCCAAGCAGCAGCACGGCCACGGCAACAAGAAGAAGAAGAAAAGCACCACCGCTGCTTCTGGGACAAAATCTTCAGAGAAGAGGTTGGTAAGCCCGGCGACGTCGTCCAGGTTCCTCCTCAACTCCTCCCGGCTGCAGTCCGACGACCTCGACGTGCTCGCGCTTCCCCCTCCCCCACCGCCGTCATTCATCGACGTGTTCGCCGTCGGCGAAGGGAAGCCAAAGCCGCCGTCCTTCATCGATGCGTTCCCCGGCGACGCCTCGCTCCCTCTTTACTTCGCCAAGGAGGCACCGTCGCCGCTACAGCAAGCAGAGACCTCCTCGTCCTCCTCCTCTGCTTCGTCGTCGTCGGAGATCACGGCCGTCCAAGAGGAGGAGCAGCAGAAGGCGGCGGTGCTGGCGCGGTCGTCCACGACCACGGAGAGAAGAACGACGCAGGTGGTGGTGCTTCGGGTGTCGCTGCACTGCAAGGGGTGCGCGGGCAAGGTGAAGAAGCACCTCGCCAAGATGGAGGGCGTGACGTCGTTCGACATCGACATCCCGAGCAAGAAGGTGACGGTGGTCGGCGACGTGACGCCGCTGGGCGTGCTCACCAGCGTCTCCAAGGTCAAGCCCGCGCAGTTCTGGCCGTCGCCGCCGCAACCGCCCCGCGCATCCGCGTCCTTCTGAACGCGCCAACCAGTGATCTCTGTCTCTCTGAATCACAGCATGACGATTAGCAGAGCAGAGCTACCCATCATGAGTGTTTGTCGTCCACGGTGGATCATAGAAGGTCGACCGAATGGACGTACGTACGTCGGGCTAGCTGCAGCTCTATCTTTCACCCTTTTTTTTTCCTTGAAAGAAAAGAAACGGCGCTGAATTTTCTACACTTACTGTACTGATATTTTGTTTACCTTGCTCTGCTTTCTTGTCTGAATTTCGAAACAAAACATATGCTAGGCTAATCGATCGTGCACCCAAAATATGGAGATTCGAGAGAAAAGAAAGGGGGAACTAAAGTTGAGTGGAGAAGAAAGTGTAGAATCGAACTTATCCGGGGTGGTGCCTGTTTGTCATTGTTTAGTATACTAAGTAGCATTTTGATTCTATTCAGGTGGACGACATGGATGGGTCTCACAAACATGACTGCGAGTATCACATTTTTCTTTTGGATTGTACATATCTTATTATTCTCCATCGACCACTAGCAGCAGCACAAAGTGCAAAAGCCAAGATATTCATCCCTCTAAGTTGATTGAAATCCGTCATTAGCCGCTGTGTAGTAGTACATCAACAGCAGTGAAAGAGCAATTGGAAGCTTGGATCAGGTAAAGAAAACAACTTGTTTCCCTATCACAGAGATCGATAGCGGGGAATTAATTGTTAAGAGATTTTAGTTGGTTTGGGTGGAGGTGTCATGATTCATATGATAACATCGATCCATCGACCAGCAAAATGAAGCCCGGATAAGACAGGTCGAAACCCAAAATATATATGAGTATATGACACTTCTTTGCATAGTTGTATAATACACACTCGAAAAGCTCGTCTGCTCTAAACTACGGAGTACCTTGCTGTTAAAGCGACTGATAAGATAATACACAGAAAACAACAACACTCGGCACTTAGAAAAATTCCATCCATCCATCCATCGGTATGGTTTCCTACTTCGCTACAAACATAACAAAAACCAACACCAACCGCCGGCCTAGATAGCTAGTATGTCTTCTTAATTACTAATCCGTGTTTAATTATCTACTCCAAAGAGTGCTGCATAATTAGTAGTCGTATGTTGTAATCTTTTTTCATATCTATAATCACATACAGACTTAAGCTACTCTCACCAACTCAAATTTCAGAGTCAGAGCATATACGTACTACTCCAAAGAGCGGGCTGAGCATGTAATGCTTGTTTGAAATGCATGGGCAATGAAATTATGCCTTGTTTTCTATTTTATTTTTCCTTTTTTTCTTTGCTTTCTTGTTTTCTCATGCAACACATGGGCATGCATATGTGCAGAGTCTCACCTCGTCGTCTACGCACGACGGTGTGACCGTCCGACGACATTGTGATCGTCCCTATCCTGCCACTTGTCGCTGAGAGGGCCAAATGGAGCTCCCTCTCTTGCACCAAGTCCGCCTGTTGCTCCGTGTAATGGAGCCAAATGGCATGCTCCCTTCTTGGCATGCATTTGGCTCCATTACGCGATGCAGCAGGGGAGCAGGTGGTGTCCCAAGAGAGCTATGTGGGTGAGCTCTCTACTGGCGATGAGGGATCAGCTTGAAGCCACAATAAGAATCACACCTGATGGCACGTGTTTTCGGATTCCAATGCGGATAACCTGGCAAGAAGTTGATGGGATCCTGCTTCATCGAAATCTCCTCCGAGATGGGCGTCCAATCTTGCCGCTTATGGAGGCAAAGAGGCATAGCCACGGTGAGCTATTACGCAATGGCAATGGGAAGGGATGTGGAGGTTGTGGGTAAATAGGATGAGCTATTTAGTCATAGTGGAGGTGAGCTATTCAGCCATGGTAATTGCGATGGAAGTGCATGGAGCAGGGAAAGAGGATGAGCAATTTGGTCATGGTGACGGTCTTCTTATAGACGCGGGCGCCGGCCGGTGAAATGTGTCAAGAAAGGTGGCGAGAGGCAGGAAAACGTTGTGTTAATGGCAGCAGAAAGTTGGCACGTGGTCTATTGCCATTAATTGCCACGATGTGCTATTGAGACGTGGCGTCTGCCCTCTCCGCCATCAATAGGGCGGAGAGGATCAATGCAACTATGGAAGTGACACTTAGTTTTACAAGGGCTCTTTGTACCCCGTGTTGTTATCAGTTTTTCAAATCGGATGAATGAAACCACATGCCTGTAAAAGACGGCCAATCCATAACTAGCTAGGAGATCCCCGCAAAATAAAAACTAATTAGGATATGAATTAAATTAAAAATAAGCAATGAGGTGCCCTTCAACTCTCCAGATAATTTCAGGAAGCAATGTGCACGTTTTTTTAAGAAAATGGAAAAGCAGTGCGCACATTGTATGACAAAACCAATGAAAGAAAGTGCCCCCGGTAGAAAGCATCAGATTATATTCGAGCCCATTGTGGTCGTGGCTCCCTCTACCAAACGTATACATGCCGCGTGGTGTGTGTGTGTGGACCAAACAAACATGCATACACACGCGAGAGAAAAAGCTCCTTCCAAAAAAATATTCCTGAAGGGTTCATCACCACACGAAAAGAGATAGGAGTGATAGCTTGCTTTTTAGAAACACGCTGGGTTTTTCCAGGATGCTTTGAATACCCGTGCCCGTTTCTCATATGACTAATCGAACTAGGACTGCATGCACCAAGAATACTCCCAAAGCAGAACTTTTATTGTGCCTAACATACTTATAAAATGGAAGGGTCCGCTGAACAACACATGTATTCTAATCTCGGTGTACCGTTTACAAAGGTTATTTGATGATGAATTTTAAAAGATGTATAACCGAAATGTTGCGGAAGACATTTCAGTTTTCATTTTGGATGTAAATGATTTTAATGGTTGTTTCCGTAGTGCAGCCAAAATATTATTCGACACTAGTACTAATTAGTAGTGAGTAGATTGTCAAGATTAAACACCATCCGACAACGTAAGGAAAGCACACTTTGGCAGCACAAAAAATGCAAGGGAAAAAATATCTCTTCTTTATATATATATCTTGCTAAAAAGAATGTAAGAAAAGTGAAACATAGAACCTTACATTCTTTTTAGCAAGATATATATATATATAGGGAAAATCCATCCTACCACCTGGGGGTAGTTACCCCACATGTCTCATATACTATCTTATGGTAGTATATATCCTACTTTATCATTTTAAGTCTGTTCATATACTATATATAAGATACTTCAAAGTGAGTTGCATGAAAAAATTTCAAGTTGGCCCATGGTTTTTATTATATTTGTGAAATACGTACATATTTGTACATAAAAGAGAGCATACTCAAAATATGATACATACTACCAAAAAAATAGTATATATACTACCTAAACATTCTTATATACTATTTTTTTGGTAGTATGTATCATATTTTGAGTATGCTCTCTTTTATGTACAAATATGTATGTATTTCACAAATATAATAAAAACCATGGGCCAACTTGAAATTTTTTCATGCAACTCACTTTGAAGTATCTTATATATAGTATATGAACAGACTTAAAATGATAAAGTAGGATATATACTACCATAAGATGGTATATGAGACATGTGGGGTAACTACCCCCAGGTGGTAGGATGGATTTTCCCTATATATATATATATCTTGCTAAAAAGAATGTAAGAAAAGTGAAACATAGAACCTTACATTCTTTTTAGCAAGATATATATATATATAGGGAAAATCCATCCTACCACCTGGGGGTAGTTACCCCACATGTCTCATATACTATCTTATGGTAGTATATATCCTACTTTATCATTTTAAGTCTGTTCATATACTATATATAAGATACTTCAAAGTGAGTTGCATGAAAAAATTTCAAGTTGGCCCATGGTTTTTATTATATTTGTGAAATACGTACATATTTGTACATAAAAGAGAGCATACTCAAAATATGATACATACTACCAAAAAAATAGTATATATACTACCTAAACATTCTTATATACTATTTTTTTGGTAGTATGTATCATATTTTGAGTATGCTCTCTTTTATGTACAAATATGTATGTATTTCACAAATATAATAAAAACCATGGGCCAACTTGAAATTTTTTCATGCAACTCACTTTGAAGTATCTTATATATAGTATATGAACAGACTTAAAATGATAAAGTAGGATATATACTACCATAAGATGGTATATGAGACATGTGGGGTAACTACCCCCAGGTGGTAGGATGGATTTTCCCTATATATATATATATCTTGCTAAAAAGAATGTAAGAAAAGTGAAACATAGAACCTTACATTCTTTTTAGCAAGATATATATATATATATCTTGCTAAAAAGAATGTAAGAAAAGTGAAACATAGAACCTTACATTCTTTTTAGCAAGATATATATATATATATCTTGCTAAAAAGAATGTAAGGTTCTATGTTTCACTTTTCTTACCACCATCCCTTCTCTCAACATTCTCCGTATGATAATCAGTCACTTTAATTTACTTACCTTCTGAACCAATTTCAGCTTCTCATGAAGATATAAGTTAGAGGGTGCTTGGATCCAAGGGACTTATTTTAGTCTGATTAAAAATTGTCTTTTTAAGAGGCTAAAGTTTCAAGCACCCCTAACTAAAGAGGGGCTAAAACTAGTCTTGAGACTAATTTTTTTTAGTCAGGGGTACCCCTACTAAAATGTGAATTAGTCCTCTCTCTCCTCATTTAACTCTTCTTCTTTAACACAGACGAGGGTTTGGAGGATAATAAATGCTCATTAACTTGATTTCCGTCTCTTTAGTAGTATTTGTATCCAAGCATGGATGAGGCTAGCAAGTTTTAGTCCCACTACTTTCAGTCACGGGACTAAAACATATCAAGCACCCTCTCAATCAAAACTTCTTTTCAAAAAGTTGCATCTGGAAAGGCTATACTAGTCCACAAAAGATGCAGAAATTAAGGAGACAGTACACCTGCGTCTGCGTGCCATTGTTTCAGTGCAGCTTCTCCGGACGAGGATGCATGCCCGCCGGCCATGATTACACCAGAAAGTTAATTAAGTAGCCCAAATTGGCCTAGGTACTGATGCAGTAATTGGCTTATCTTCCATATTGGACAAGAAGTGGCTAGTTGTGGTGCACAAATTATGGGATCGATTTGACCATTTGTGCCAACCAACTGTGCTTAGCATGTTCTACCTACATATATGTATCGCAACACTATAAATTCACCTTTCGTTGGAATTTGTTGGTGTATCCTTCCTTTCTAGCCGTCTCCCGCCGCTGCCTAATTTCAGGTACGCGTGCATCTAGCTCGGCGTTACACGTGGTTCATGTTTAGTGCGTCTTTTCTTTGTTTCATGCGAGCTTTCCTTTTGGCACCTTTCAATAAAAGAAATGTTAAAAGCAATGCAAGTTCGATGGAGCTTGGTACAAGTCATGATTAGTTGTAATAGTTATTCAGTAGTATGAAAATAACGGAACACCAACTACGACGACGACTAAGGAGTAGTGCCGCAATTTATAGTGGTACAATCAAATATGCAATCCATGCATTTCACAAAACGAAAACGTTAGACAAACCAGTCAACAACAGTGAGTCGGTCAATATATAAGAGTGATCTGCACCAAATCGATCACACGCGTAAGTAAAAATAAATTTGCGTTGCTTCCTCGCTGGTCGTGTGTAAATGTCAACGAAATAAAAGGTGGAGAGTGACATATAAATGTCAACGAAATAAAAGGTGGAGAGTGACATAGTGACATGTGGAGCTGTTTCTTACAGCAGACTAGGAGCAAAGTTGGCTGTGCTCCTCTCAGGTCCTTTTCTCCTTCTCGGAGCCAGAGTTGCAAGTTAATTACGTGAGAAAGAAAGGAAGGAAGGAGGAGTGGCGGCTGTTGTACCAAATGTCTCGAATCTATTCGGGTTCCTTTCTCCCTACTGACTTGTACTACTCCCTCTCGGTCTTAAAATATAAGAATGTTTTTAACACTATGCTATTGTTAAAAACGCTCTTATAATTTGGGACGGAGGGAGTACATGATTTTGATTGATGGATGGATGGCGACGAGGAGTAATCCGACGGAGCTGTACAAGTCGATGCCTCGCTCTCACTCTCTCTACGTGTGTCTATTCCATGGGCTCTTTTATCTGGCTCTCTATGCGTGTGCAGTGTGCTAGTTGTATTTGACTTGCTCGGTAGGATGAGGGAATCAATCTACACTATTGTCTGATATGAAATTTTCAGGCCAGCAAGGGATAGACGGTCCCTATTTTCATTCTACACTAAACTACGCTGGAGTATACTGTATATACGTACGGAAGTATGTGAACATGAACATCGGATGCCATATATGTATGTATGTTTGTTTATGGTCAGAGACATCGGGTGCCATAAATACATATGTATTAGCACTGAAGTAGCTCCGTGATCTGTCACAGTGAATCTCTCTCTATGTGCGAGCTCGCATGCATGTGCAGCTGCATCGAATCTCTAGGCATATGTTGTCCTGGTTTTTATTGATCTTTATTGTATTTGGTGTCAAATTTTGAGCATAAATTTAACTAATAAAATATTCATGCATGCCACTAAAATTATATTATTGAAAATTAAATACAAATCCAATGATATAATGTTTGTTGACATACACTAACATTTTATCAGATAAATCTTTGATTAAAATTTAGTACAAATTACAAAAAAAAAAACCAATAAACCAGAACAAGATAGTACTGCACACGTGCGTTCGCCGTGGATGCCATCTCAGCTGGGTCATGTTTAAACTAGTGATATGCATTACTATCAGCAGTGAAATAGTTCCACGATCTAGCGTACCGGCTAGTATTCTGGTTCAGTTGAGTCTCTCTCTGCTGAGTGAATGCCATCGTGGATGCCATCTCAGGCTCTCAGCTGCGTCGCCTTTTAACCAATCAAATCTCACACTAGTGTACAGACAGCTCCAGAGCTTGTTCATCAACAAAATTTACGGCAAAGTACAGATTAGACACTGCTGCTGCTGCTGCGATCGATCGAGGTAATTACGTGATCGTCAACTAACGGGCTGATTCCAAACAGGACAGTGAGCAGTATGCATGCAGATGCACAGCTCTGCTGGCCTTGTCCGGCTGGTAGGTACTGTCGGTAGGTGAATCTAGTGGCCAGTAGCACACTCACTGACTCACTCACTCACTCCGGTCAGAAACCGTCCAGCTGGACCGGAGCATGCATGCATATGCTGCACCTGCATGCACACGTGGACCGGAAGTTGCGCCACGTCCATGCCCCACGTCAACGACCCAAGAAGCAACCCAAAGGAGGAGAGTACACTGACTCCTTGGTAGCGGTTTTGGCTTTTGATGTGGCCCCTTCCTTATATACTTCCTTCGTTGCTTCCAAAGCCCCACGTGCATAGATGAATCACCCTACTTTATGACGACCACCTGGCCTTTCCTTACGACCGAAAGGCGACAAGCGATTAGGTGGCCGGGGCACACGAAGACCGCGGCCGTACTCCAATTCGGCTTCATGTGTCTGCGAGTCCTGCGTAGGTGGTGGAGTCGCGAATCCTTGTTGCGAACCTGAAGCGTAATTGTAGGCGTATGGTTGTGAATTCGGGGGGATAAAAGATGGGCCAATAACGTCCCCTCCGAAGAACTCTGTAACTAATGATGTAACCGTGTCGCCAAGATCATGTGATGCTCCCCGGAGGCCTGTGTTGACGCCATGATCATGTGATGCTCCCCGGAGGCCTGTGTTGACGCCGCGTTGGGTGTTCTCATCGCCCCAATTAACATCAGGTGTGTCCTGCACATAGAAACATTTTAAACAAACTGTTAGAGGATAATATATGATATCATTGTAAATGCATTGAAATGTAAACATGACTACCTGAGCATATCCCTCTCCTATACTGTCTGGCCATTGTACGTGGTGCTGGTTTAAATCTGGTACACGAGTCTCCTCGGGCATGGGGATCCCTCGCGTGGAGAGATACGGCTGAGATCCCTCACCTTGGGTGTATGCATCATATCCTGTGTACGCATATGGGTTAGGGGAAAGAAACTGCTCGGGCATCGAATCCAAGCCCGTGCCATGGTCCTGAGATGTCTGCCCCTGACGAAGCTGCATCGAAGAAGAGCGATGCAGCGGCAGAGATGAGTCATGTCGTGGCAATGTCGTTCTAGTACTCGGACCCTCCCCCCATTGCTCATGGCTCGTACGCGCCTCGCTCGGTCTGGACGACGGTGCCGCACTCGGTCTGGCTGACCTCGCTACCGGCATGTATGCTCCAGTGGCAACGTCGTCGCCTCTACCGCATCTGAACTTCTTTGCCACGAATTGTTGCAAAAGTTTCTGGAATGTCTTGCGATATGGGCCCTGGGCCGGCATGCTATCCGTAGCCATCTGCCCTACTTCGTTGACATTTTCAAGCTGAACAATATTTGGATGTTATTTAGTTCAAATGATTATGAAATGATGGACCTAAAAAAGTTACAAGTGATTACCAGGTGGTCACGATAGTAAGCTGCATGCAGCTCAACATGTCTCCGCGCCTGCTCCTCTTGTGTGAGATGTGTTGGTATAGTAGCTGGCTGACTGGCCAGGCTAGCACGTGTGTTCATGCAGTACCACTGCTTGTACGCTTGATCTGTACTTCCATCATACGGTCTGTGAAATTAAATAATTACATAAATCGTTGTGATGAAAGCAAAGCATCTTCACGCATCGTATGATCATCGTAAAAAAATAATGTACATAAAATATACCTAAGTTGACGCACTATATCTGCTAGCGCTTCATTTTCCCACTTGTGTACCCATTCACTGTTCTCTTCCCTCCAATCGTATAAACTCCAACCCCTGCCCATATTTGTTAACCTGCAAATTATGTAACAAAGTGTGAGTTTAGTAAATTAAAAATGACACTAACTATTTAGGGATGTCACATCTTACTTATGTGTTTCCTCGTCGATACGTCTGGGAAAAGGTGGTGGAATTTCTTGATAGAGACCGAACTGTCTCATTACACGCTCTGGGTTGTAAGGTTCAACACACCACAGGAACAATAAGTTGCAGCGAGTCAGCCAGAATGCACTATCGGTCAACATGCCTGGTGTGAAGTGTCGAGCATCAAAGACCATTTTTAGCTGGTCCTGAGTCCACGGGTTCCATGTGACTTCTGCCTCATCAAGTATCTCAAACTGCTGGTGGTACATAGGGTAACAATTTTTCGCAATATCTGGAGACCAACGTTTCCGTGCCTTTGTCCACCTGGTGGCCATAGTTGCGCTAGCACCCTCGCCAAAGTCGTATGGGTATATGGGTTGTACTATACGAGGTCGTCCTACAGGGAGGTATTCCCAGGACCACAACTGTAGAAACTCATAGGCGACACAAAGTAATGGAGCTTTTTGTGCGAAAGAGGTTTTTTGCGTGGCATCACACAAGCCTCTGTATGTATGAGATAGCATGGCAGAACCGAAGCTGTATTTTGGCTGCTCGGGTAAAGGTTCATCTACCATATTCTCTGCAATGTAGATGAGACCAGGGACAACAACGTCCCCATGTGAATTTGGAAATAGATTCCCGAGGAGCCACAACAAATACGCAAACAGATGTCTTTTTCTCGTCTCCTCATTGGCGAAGCTAGATAAATTAAGAAAGTTATCACGAAGCCAGACGAGTGGGATGCCCCGAGGGTTACCAGAACGTTGTGATTCTGGCATTTCCATCCCAAGACGGGCTGCTATATCTAATGCCCAAGATGGAGACACTCGTGGAGAGACTACCGGCTCACCTCTAATTGGTAGAGCAGTGATCATAGAAACATCTTTCAGTGTAGGTGCAAGCTCCCCAAAACGAAAGTGAAAGGTGTGGGTTTCAGGTCTCCACCGGTCAACGAGGGATGTCAAAAGGGATGGGTCCGAACGTACTTGGTCGTCGCATGATGTGAGCCTAGCAAAACCTTGTAGTCCATAAGCGTCAAGGTGAGCAAGGAAATGATTGTGTATTGGCCATGTTTTCTTTATGGTTCGAAGTCTGAAAGGCCGATAATCATGCTTAGTATTTGGTTTCAAAAATAGGTGGCAACGGTGGCCGGCGTCATGGGGCCCCTGCAAAAGCACTGGCACTTCACCCATAACCTGCACACAAACATACAAATATAAATTACGAGGAAGACAGAAATACAAATGCAAATCAAAATTAACTTAAAAAATACAAAGAGATACGATTTACATTAATTATCTGAAGTTAACATCAGGAGTACAATAATACAAAGAGAATCAATTTAAATTTAATATAAGTACACATAACGAGTAGAAATATAAATAGACATGGCGAGTACATATATATCAACATCATGCGTTGTTGTTGGCTCGATACGGGCAGTCTTTGCGTGAATGTCCAGGACACCTGCAAACGCGGCATCGCCTTGGTTCTCCCATCTGGCTATGGTCCATGTCATTGCGATGACGCCTAGACTGACGTCGTCCCTTTGCGGTTCTCATCAAGTCGGTGTTCGGAACCCATTTCGGCCCATCTGGCCACAACATTTTGTAGTTCATATCAATGCCCCAAGCCCAGAACTCACCGTTCCAAGTGTTGTACAGATTGTACATGTTGAAGTACGGCGATATGTATGGCTCGACGCTGATTTTTTGAACAGCAGCCGCCCGGAGCACATGACTGCAAGGGTAGCCCTCGAGCTTGGGCTTGTTACAAGTGCACTCACAGGAGGTTGAGCAAAGGGTGACAGCTTGCTTTTTTGATCCTCTGTGGTGACCCTTAACGTACTTGGCTCGCACATTGACCTCCCACTTATTCCTAAGTGCGTCCACTTTCCTACAGCCATGACTTTGGGACTTCTTTGCTTTCTCGTCCAGATGTCTTTGCATCTTCTCGGACCATGGCTTGTTCAATTCAACTTGTGCTTTGGCGACGGTGACCCTATCTGCAAAGTATGACAGGGTCCGGTTCCAAGATTCTTCAATTAGGGCTGTGATAGGCAGTGCTCGCACTCCTTTAAGAACACCATTGTACACCTCTGACATGTTGCTGGTCATTATTCCATACCGAGCCCCGGTGTCGTGAGCCTGCGCCCACTTCTCCAAATGAGGGCAATTCTCGGTGATCCACTGGCTCAAATTTATGGGCGTCCTACGACCCCTCCGGTCTTCTCTCTGCGGCAAGGCCGCGCGGTCAATCTCACCATTGATACCTGCCCAGATCGCATTCATTTTGGCTACAGTTTTTTGCATGCACATCCTCTTGAATAACTTGAACCAATCCTTGTTTTTGAATTTGGAGTAAAAGTTTGCTGCCAAATGCCTCATGCACCACCTTCCCTCTAGATCGGGCCAGCCCCACTCTTCTTCCGACGCCTTAATTATTTCANCCATTGATACCTGCCCAGATCGCATTCATTTTGGCTACAGTTTTTTGCATGCACATCCTCTTGAATAACTTGAACCAATCCTTGTTTTTGAATTTGGAGTAAAAGTTTGCTGCCAAATGCCTCATGCACCACCTTCCCTCTAGATCGGGCCAGCCCCACTCTTCTTCCGACGCCTTAATTATTTCAAGAGCGCTTAATAATCCAGTGTTGCGATCAGAGATGACGCAAACACCTTCACGCTCTTTCACGACACCCATCTTCACGCAGCTTAGGAACCACAACCAGCTATCTTTGTTCTCGCTCTCGACCAATGCATATGCAATAGGAAGAAGCTGATTATTTGCATCCGCTGCAATCGCCACCAATAGTGTGCCCTTGTACTTTCCAGTGAGAAAGGTACCATCAACAGATAATACCGGGCGACAGTGCCTGAAGGCTTGTATAGTCTGGGCGAATGCCCAGAATAAGCGGTCCAGGATTAGCTCACCCGGGTTCATTGGGTTTGGACGTTCTCTCCGCCAAACTTGAGTCCCCCTATTAGCACTTGCTATCTGATGAAGCATTCTAGGGGCATAAGAATATGCCTCCTCATAGGTACCATACAAGTTCTTGAATATATTTTCCTTCGCACGCCTAGCCTTGCTATAGCTAACAGGGAATCCAATTAGATCCTCTGCATCTTTTTGCAGAGCCCTAACACTAATGTTGAGACTTCCCTGCACAATTGTTTCCATCGTCTGTGCCACAAATTTTGCTGTCACATTGCAGTGATCTGAAAGAGTCCCAGTTTGCTCACAGGTATGCTCCACTATTTTTGTGATATGCCATGACTGACATACCCCAGGCTTCAGTCTAGCGAGAACTCTTCCGCGGCAACCTTTCGCGGTGTGGATGCATATGACCTTCAACTCTTTTTTATCAGACTGCTTCACTCTATGCTGGCGGTGGATGCCGATTGCATAGCTACCCATTGCCTGGTAAGCAGACTTCTTATCTGGGAAAACTTGCCCAACCTCCAGGCTTCCCGCTCCTAGGCCAGAAGCAGAGTGAAATTCGTTGGTGATGCTCATATCCTGTAAAAACCCAGGTTGCAGTGCCGCCGCGACCGCCCTCTGAGGAGGAACATCTTCTTCTCCGCTTGACTCCGAAGACGCAGAAGAATGATCATCATCATCTAGCGCCTCCGGCAATCCCTCCACGTGTTCGCTCATGTCAACGGCCGCCGACCAATATCCTGTGTCATACACAGGCTGGCCGCCCGTCGGTTCCGATGGGCCGATGCTAGGGGCTGATGTGATGGCCAACTCGACCTCACCACCCCTGCTACTGCATCCGGCAACATCAGTGACTGAAATGAACTCCACATACACCATCGGCTGACCATACATTGAGTTATTGGGATTGCTTGCAAACCTCATGTACGACCCCCACGACCGATCACCTGTGACAGGCCGCAAACCCCAACGGGCAACTGTCCCATCATTTCCTCCATCAACGACGAAGGCCTCCATTGTCATTTTTTTTCCTGCATCACTGGGCCAAACACCGCTCGGATGCACCTTCTAACAGCTGCGTAACCCACGTTGACCATGTCTCTCACCACTACTGTAGTCGACTCGCAGAAGGACACATCCACCCCGCATGGACCGTCGCGTATGACGTTCCCATAGTACACTACTAAATTGTCCATAGTACCTAACCAACATACATGTTTACATTTCAAATAATTAGTAACTGAACATTTAGTAACGATGACAACATTTACATATCTTACGACTAAAATAATAACTGTATTTTTGTTATAAATATTCGGTTTATTTTTAGAATCATTTGCTTAGACTTTAAGGGGTTGTTTGGTTAACGGGTATTTAAAGATCTATTTTTCTCAAACTTGTCTACGAGCGTAACAAACTAAAACTCTGTTTGCTTTTCTCTAACTACCCCAAAAATATCCTAAAATAGTTCTCGTAACATGCAAAAACTTAGCTTCTGGAAAAACGACTATTAGTAAAATATGGTAATTACATAATAGTACGATAATTACATTTTAATATAATATGGTAATTACATCATACGATAACAATCATTTATCTACAAATAATAATATTTGCAGCAGCATGCACATTATTCACAATAGTACATCAATACAAAAAATGTTAACAAAATTACAGTGTCATTTTTCACCTTAGCTCCAATATGGATGTGCTTGCGAATGCAATTTAAGCGTCAAAATAGTTCCAATAAATATCCGTCGCCAGTACTATATGAACCTCGTCAACCTATTATCACATTAACAACAATATTACACACGGATTTTTCTTCATGCTAACAAAAGTGTGAAAATAGCACTTCCATGTATGTGTTCATCACCTCAAAATGGGACAGCGAAAATGGAAACACAATTTCTTCAATCACGTCTTCTCCTCCTTGTTTGCTACTAAGATGAATTATTTTACCTAATTACATACATCATTAAGTACATTAGCACCTAATCTGAACATATAAAATTTAGATTATTGCGACATAACAAAGTAGACCTACGGTCTCCTAACTATAGACTTATTAATAAACATACCACATAAAATAACATACCACATGAAATAACATACCGCATGCAATTAAAACTATTATAAATGTTGTATCTGTCGTCTGAAATTATTTCTAAACTCTACGCACTAACATCGCATAGCTAATGACGAGCTAAAAGACTAACTAATTACCACCCTGCATGCACAAATAAAAAAATGTTTTGCAAAGCTCATACCTTGATCTTCAACTTCGTACTACACTTTCGCAACGCAAATCCTACTCCTCAAGCTCTAAATGACTCCAAATGACTCCTTCAAGTGCTAAAATTATGCCTAAAACAACAAAGAATACACACTTAGGAACTAATCAAACAAAACACAAACATCATGCATGTGAACGAAACCAACAAAAATGGATATATCTTACCTTAATCTAACTTTTCTTCAACTTCGTCATCTTCGAAATCAAACTCCAAATCGACCAAAATCACGAGTAAAAGTGGCTAGTTTTCCTTTCTGTCTATGTATGCGTTCAGAGAGAGCTAAGAGGTAGAGGAGGCAACCAGAGATATGCGAGAGAGAGTGTATGCGCACGGAGTCGCGGATGTGCGTTTAAATAGAAGAGGACCACTGTATTGTCGGCAGAGCAAGCCAGAACTCACCTACCACGGCATCGGATTCCAGCATCGCGGTGTCTCATCATACGCAGGAACAACAACGCCTGAGTGTTGTCGCTTCGGCCGGAGAAATAGAAGGAAGCGAGAATCACGCACAGCTTTAATCAGTGTCGTCTACGTAGCAATCAGTACTACAAAGTTTAGGCGGGAATCTAATCATCGAAACTTGTGGCAGGCAAAACAAGGAGCTGAGAAAGCACCGTGAAAATCTGCGCCATCGGAATCAGCGCCACCGGAATCAGCGCCGCGCCTCGGAATCAGCGCCGTTTGCGCACTGTTGCGCGTGGCATCACAGGGCATGCCGCCTCACCTGGTGGCGGCCGGGCCCGCTGTCTCGTCGCGCGCGCAGCAGGCCGTGTCGGCAGGGGAGCGACAGCTGCAGCTGCGGCCGCCTCACGCGGTGGCGGCCGGGCCCACGTGGCGCGGCCCGTTCCGTCGCGGCACGCTGCACTGTGCAGAAGCCGTTGTGCCCCGCGAGGCCGCCTCCCGCGGTGGCGGCCGGGCCCGCCGCCTCGTGGAGTGGCGGCAGGTGACACGTGTCGCCTGCCGCGCCCGCCGCCACTTGTGTAGGGGTCTTTTTTGTCCATTTCGTCCGTAGGGGGTCTTTTTTGGCAATTCCAGTCGGCAGAGGGTCTCTTTCGACAAAAAATC
>LR880968.1:961359613-961422278 GCA_904067115.1 Aegilops sharonensis | reverse complement strand
CTCTGAGGATCCCTCGCTTGGTGTGGAATGGATCTGAAGATCCCAATCTCTTTAAATAGACGCCTTTCTTATGTGGTCAGGGTGATATGTGCAAAAATACCCTGACCTCTCGTATTTGCTTGACACGTGGAAGCTGAAGTCATGAAGGGGTGGAAGCCGATGGGCGCGACATTAAATGGAAAGCCGAATACTGCACTTTAAGTCAGGTACTTTGAAGTAATCGGACGAGGAACCCACCTTGCAATGCCGAAGATAATCTGTGCGCGGGGCACATCACCATTGAAAGACTGGTTCGGGGGCTACTGAGGGAGTCCAGGATTAAGGGGTCCTCGGGCGTCCGGATTGTGTAGCATGGGCCGGACTATTGGGCCGTGAAGATACAAGACAGAAGACTCTCTCCCGTGTCCGGATGGGACTCTCCTTGGCATGGAAGGCAAGCTTGGCACCCGGATATGAAGATTCCTTTCTCTACAACCGACTTTGTATAACCCTAGTCCCCTCCGGTGTCTATATAAACCGGAGGGCTTAGTCCGTAGAGACAATCATAATCATAGTCATACAGGCTAGACTTTTAGGGTTTTAGCCATTACAATCGCGAGGTAGATCAACTCTTGTAATACTCATATTCATCAAGATCAATCAAGCAGAAAGTAGGGTATTACCTCCATAGAGAGAGCCCGAACCTGGGTAAACATTGTGTCCCCCGTCTCATGCTACCATCAACCTTAAATGAACAGTTCGGGACCCCCTACCCGAGATCCTTTGGTTTTGACACCGACACCCGGGTCTATTTTCCATCATATAAGTTTCTATTTTCCATCATATAAGTTTCCGAGCTATAATATTAGTTCCCGATTTACTATTTTTGCAATCTTTTACTTTCCGATCTATGAACCAAAAATACCAAAAATATTACTTTACCGTTTATCTATCTCTATCAGATCTCACCTTTGCAAATAACTGTGAAGGGATTGACAACCCCTTTATCTCATTAGGTGCAAGTTGTTTGATTCTTTGTCCAGGTATTCAGTGATTTGTGCGTGGTCTCCTACTGGATTGATACCTTTGTTCTCAAACTGAGGGAAATACTCATATCTACTTTGCTGCATCACCCTTTCCTCTCCAAGGGAAAAACCAACGCAAGATCAAGAAGTAGCAATAGTCGGCGCCGATGGAACCGGGTTGAGGTTAGGGGTGCGTCGGCACCGACGGAACCGGATCGAGGATCGCCAGTCGCCAAGGGGACGGGGGTCGAGGCAGACCGTCGAGGAACGAGGGGCGAGGGGTCGAGGGTTTAGGAGTCGATGGTCGAGGATCTTCAGGTCCGAGTGCTGACCGACTGGTGTAGCAACTTAAGATGAGGACGTCCCAGAGCTGAAGGTCATGAGAGTGGGTGAACTGCTTCCATCTGTGCGCGAAGAACGGATGGAAGCAGTTCGCCCGCGCTGATGACCTTATGCTCGGACATGTCTGCATCTTGAGCTACAACAACAACCACACCATGCTCATAGTGAAGGTATTCGATAGGACCGCCGAGGGGTCGAGGGTCGAGGATTGTCGAGGGGTCAGGGGTCGAGGGTCACTGAGGGGTCGAGGGTTGCCGAGGGGTCAGGGGTCGAGGGTCGCCGAGGGGTCGAGCGGTCGAGGGGCGACGTGTCGAGGGGCGAGGGGTCGAGGGTCAAGGGGTCAAGGTTCGATGGGTCGAGGGTTGCTGAGGGATCGAGGGGTCTATGATCGCCGAGGATTAAATGCCAAGTGTTAAAACTTGAAACACCCAAACTGACCCATGACAAAAAATCAAAGCATAGAAAGAGAAACCAAAGATGAAACAATACGTAGTGAGAGGTTATGCAACTAGGATGATATTCTGTAACAACTTTTTAACGAACTTGAGAGGATGATGGTGAAGAAGTCGAAAGCCATTGGTGTCTTTCGACTTCTTCGCCATCATCGTCTCCAATTCATTAAAAAAGCTAGTACAAAAAATCATCCTACTTGCACAACCTCTCACTATGTACTATTTTGTCTTTTGTTTCTCTTTCTATGCCCTGATTTTTTGTCAGTTTGGTTGTTTGAAGTTTCAAAACTTGGCTTTTAATCCTCGTCGCCAAGGGGTCGAGGGTCACCGAGGGGTAGAGGGGTCGAGGGTCAAGGATCAGGAGTCAGTTTGGTTGTTTGAAGTTTCAAAATTGACAAACTAGATTAACTAATGAATATACATGTTGATGGACCTATCTTTACCTATTATCTGATGAGTTAATATACATTTTATTATTCATGTCAGTATTCAATTTTTTTTATGTTGTACTAATTCCGTTTACTCTTCTATCATGACAGGTGTTGAAAGATGGTGGGCGCTGGTCCTCAGCATGGTGGGAGTGGTACTTCCATTCCACCCGTACTTCTCCGGAGAGTGTTGTACGATGGTATGGCTTCACCGGTGGGCGCTTCTTCGTCGGCATGATTGCCCACCGGGAGAGGAGGTTGAGGAAGTAGGAAGAGAGGAGGTCGGGAAGGACGTGGCCGCGGGAGAGGTAGGCAGGCTCCTACGCCTTCCTCGTCACGACCCCAGCTGAGTCACCCGAGCACACGACTGTTAGTGGGGGCACGTCTGAGGAGGAGGCTACGCGGACTCCGGTCCACGAGCCTCAGGTCGATAGGCCTTCGGCCCACGAGACTTCGGGCCAGAACACTTGGGCCCACATGACTCCGGCCCAGGCTACGTCCTAGGAGACGTCCGGATGGGGTACCTAACAGGATCCGCTTGAGGGGATCGAGTGGCCATGCTGATGGTGGCGAGCATTAGATTTCTAATAGCAGTGACGCCGAATCTGGTACAATCGATCACATCATGAGTGAGCTTGAGAAGCTTGCTTTGAGGGAAAAGTACTACAGCAATGATGAGGTAAAAACTGCTGCAAATGGTGGATTAAACCATCCATGCATGTCCACAAGGGTTTTATTTGAGGCCTCTTATATGTCACAAACGAAACAGTTATACTTCTTTTTTTTGGCTGCCCCGGCTGCTTCAATTTGGATAACTTCTACCTCCTTGGCTGCAAAAATAGCATTAGACATGTAAACATCTTCTAATCATCACAATATCCATTGCATGATGAATCTCAAGTTGGACTGCCAACATATTATATATAAACTCAGGTGATCATGTCTCTTATCATTTTTGGCTGCTACTGCTTTATTTCATAAGAAAATCTAATCAACATGTCCTCTAATTTGAATTTGCTGAGACGGCTTTCTTTTCATCCGCACCGGTTTTTCAAAACCGAAACAATTCAATTCATGATTAATTGATTATTGTTTTCTCTATCTTTTTTTATCTCACACAGTTATGACACAAGGTTGGAGACTTGGGATGATCCCACTCCTAGGGAATTAGAATCTATTACTGTCAAGGATTTTGATGCGGCAATTGCTAAGGCTTGTGAGGAGTATGTTAGGGAAATTGAAGAGGATGATCGCAAGAACTTGATGATGGCACTTGAAGTCTATACCAAGCAAAATAACATGCAGGTCACCATACATATTAGTCAATAATTAGTATTCTAGTTATTCTTCCATGACTATATTACTCTGTTAATGCTACTTTTTTTTTCAAGAATGCACGCGTAGTTTACCATTTATCTTAGCCAACTCACGTTAATTAGTTTGTTATATCGTACGGTATTACCAGTCTTGTTCAGTTTTGAGAATGGACATGCAGTTTACTAAAGTGAATCTAGCCACAATAGTGAGTTTTTTAAAATTCTTTTGCATGTTAGACCACTTATTTAGCCCATTATTCAAGCTAGCTGCAGAACTGAAATGGAATTTACTATTCATCTGAAGTGGGCCTGTAATATTGACATGCATTTCTATTATATTGCAACCTACTGATCTTGAATTTGTGCAAGTGAAAGAAAGAAATATTTTACTTGACGAGGACGCAAAAAGATATTTGCATTACAACTTTTTAGTGAAAGGACTCGATGGCAAACAGACATTGTTTTTTGCTGAATTGCGTCTTAAGATCAGTGGCGGAGCCAGAACTTTCGTGGAGCTTGGGCAAGTTTAAGTCTAAGCGTATAATTTAGAAATCAAGTCAGGTATTCGAATACACAACATGTAATATACCACCAAGCTTCGGATTCAGAAATCCGCTCTAACAATGAAGTGAAAACATAACCATGATAGTCACACAAAATTTCATTTAAAGTGAGCTAATATTCAATATCCGCTTCATAGACCAAATAAAGTTGGTACATGACAACAAAAGACACATAGCCATCCATGCATAGATACCAACTCGCCATGTTGCCAACAAAAGTAAAGCTATATATACATACATATGTCACTACATGTGACCGTGCAATTTCTTCCAGCACGGTCAAAAGCATCTCTCACTTGTTCATTATTTGCCAATAGAAAGACATACAATCAGCCTAGAAGAACTGCAATACAAAAAATGAATTTGTAATTAAATAAATTAAGTTGTGAGATGAGAAGTCGAAAGCTTGCAAGAATAGAGATGGTTAGAAGGAACATACCGACAGTGCACTAAAGAAAATTACGAGGCAAATGCCCTTTCCAAGACCGCATTGCAGTAAATGTTCGAATAATATCCTTATCATCAACTGACTTGAATAACTCCCGCTCGGTGTAACATATCATCAAGTCATTGAACCATTCATTATTGATCTTGCTACGCAGTTTAGTCTTGATAATCTTCATTTCTGAAAAAGCTCTCTCAACAGATGCCGTTGACACCGGTAATATCAAAGCCAACTCAATAAGTTTGTATACCAATGGAAATACCAAATGTTTCTCAGTTTCAACCATCTTCATGGCCAAACTTTGAACATCATCACAAGTAGAAAAAGAAGCATGCCTTTTCACTTGACTTATATAAGTGAGAAGCTGCTCTCTTATTGTTCCACGATCTTCATTGGAAAAGTCATCATGACAAATTTCAGCAAGATGCGCAAGCTTATCAACATTAAACTTTGAGAAAGAATTATTGGGGTCAAGACATGAGAAGCAATCAAGCACACCATTAGCTCCTTCACTGAAGCGGTGGTCCATCTCCGCGCATATTGATTCAAACGAAGCAAAGTAGTATCATGGGAACCCCATCTTGCACCTGGCCTTGCAAGAGTTGATGATTGGTGCAAGCCCCTTCCTATAGATATCTCACCACTCTCAAGTCTATCCAGAATATCTTGGTGTTGTGCCTCTGTCAATGCATCCCTTCTCTTGCAAGATGTAGTTGTTGTGGTCACAATTAAGGAGATGTACTCAAAGAAATCATGAATAGATGAGCAACTACTAGCAACAGAGCATTCTTTAGTGACTCGGATGTAGTATCTTTGACATGGTGAAGAGCAATAAATCTTTCCACAACCTTTCCTTTGTCATTCAAAAACCTATATAAAAAAGAAGGTTAGTGCGCAACATAGAGAATAAATGACAAACAAATAACGAAAGAAAGTGAAATTACTAACCTCAACATCACCGCCATTTGCTCCTTCATAGATATATCACGTAATTCATCAAAATAAGCACAGAGAATTGTTTATCACCAAGCTCTGCCATGATCCTCTTGGTAACTTCATGTGCACAACACATTGCAAGCTCCTTTTGAATGTCACCGGATGTCATTGTGCAATTTCTTCCACCATGGTCAAAAGCATCTCTCACTTGTTCATTTTTAGTTTTTTTCCAAATCTATCATCTCTCTAAAGTTTCCTTTGTTCAGAGAAGTAGAGGATTCGTCATGTCCACGAAAAGCCAAGCCTTGTGCGATGAGATATCTTGAATAACTTACAGAACAAGTCAAGCGGATCTTATACATTTCTTCCAATTCCTTGCTAGTTCTAGCAAAATTGCTTGCCACACTTTGTCTTTGATTACAATAATCATCATAATGCTTGACACAAGAGTTGTGCTTACTACCAGGACCACCAATATGATCTTTGGAGGCTTTAGATGCATGCTTCCAATCTGTAAATCCTTCTTTGGTGAATACTTCATAACCAAAGTGCTCAGCCCTTCCAGGTTGCTTAAAGAGAAAGCAATAAAAACAATAAGCTGCCTTCTTCCACTCACTGTATTCAATCCATGGATGGGTTTTGTACCAAGATTTAGAAAATGCTCTTGATGAACGTGAACTTCCAAATTCAGTACGAGGAAATTTATTCAAATCTGGTTGCATCGCACCCTTCAATACATATGCTCTTCTCACTTGATCTTGAATATTAGAAGGATACTCACAAATTTGTTTCCTCTTCCCTGGATCACGCTCAATATCATTTGGATTAAATTCATTGGCAATGTTAGGAGGTGGTTTGTGCCTCCACTTCTATTTCCGGTTGCACACCATTCACATTTTCAGTGCTTGCTCTATTAACCAAAAATCTCCTCATCTCTGAAATTTAATGATCAAGTTTGAAGTTAGTTGCTAGACGAGCTACAACAAGTTCATAGTACAGAATTCTTTGTATTCAGTTTGAAGGTAAGAAAAATTTGCATGAATACCAGTCTGCAAGTTGCCTTCTTCTTACATACTTTGATTTTGTAGTTCGAATAGCCAACAAACAAATACAATTTCTCTCTAGTAATGAATTCATGATCACCCCCAACGATTTCCCCCTAAATTTAAGACCTAACCCCTAAGTCCGACCTTGAAATCTCAGACCATGTATAATCAGTATCTCGATCCGGACTTCACATCAGTCCTACTTCCCGGACCAACTATTCAGACTTCAGAGATGAGAGATCCTTGGACCTAAATTCGATGGAGATTTCTTACCGAAGGAAGCCGAGCCGAAGCCGAAGCCAGATGAGAGGAAGGAGAGGTTGAGGAACGACTGGACGAATAGACTGCGTGGTAGCCTGGTGTCGCTTGCCGCCGTGCCGGAGCCGTCTAGGGTTCAGTCGCCGCCGCCGCCCCTGTCGCCCAGTCCCTGCGCTAGTCGTGCGTGAGAAACGAGGAGACACGAGAGAGAGAGAGAGAGAGAGAGAGAGAGAGAGAGAGAGAGAGAGAGAGAGAGAGTTGGAGCGACCGAAGGAAGCCAGCGCCCCTTTGTCTTTGTTTCGGCGGCCTGGGCTGATTGCATGTAGGCATGTAGCCACGTACTAATCCGTTTGTTGATTGTTGGGCTGTGAATTGTGAGAGAAACGAGGGCCCAGTACCTTTTTCGCCCGGGTAACTTAGTTACCGATCAATTTAGCCCTTTATTTATTTCTCAAAAAAAAGTTTAGCTCTTTATTTAATCTGTCTATCGCTGCTACTAGGAACCAGCGAGCCCGGGCAAGTGCCCAGGGTCGCTGGGCGGTGGCTCCCCCACTGCTTAAGATCATCGATGAGAAAGATGTTCTTCTCTGCATGCCCTTGGGGGAGGATGACTTCAAGCTATCAAAAGAGAATGACCAAGGTATCTTCATATTTTTCTTTAGTTTTTTATGTTACTAATACACCGTGCTCTAAGTATGAAGGTCATTTTGATTTATTTTTTGTATTTTCGTCGGCCATTTACTAATGCAGTGTCCTTATTTTTAAGCCTGTTGTAAAGGGTGCGAAGATCGGGCTAAAGCTCTCATACATCCCAGTTGTGGTAGCCATTTAGTTGGACATGATGAAGAGCCAGATGAGGACTACATGTAGTGAGATATTTATCAAAATTCCACTTTAGAGCTAGCCCTCCATGGAGCCTGAAGTTTGACAATTAAAACAAATTATACTTCTAAATTTTAGAAAATTGTGAAGAAAAAACCACATTCATAGGGATGTAATTTACTTGTGCGTAAAATTTCAGAATAAATAGCATAAAACTATGACTTTTCGGGTTGGTTCAAAAAATCTACCGTATTTTTGTTTGTTGCAGATACCCACAACATCAATGGTTTGCTCTTTCAAAAAACTCAAATGACCACGTGGTTCAAAAAATCTACCGTATATTTGTTTGTTGCAGATACCTACAACATCAATGGTTTGCTCTCTCTCTCTCTCTCTTGATTGTTTACTATCTCGATCTTAGTACAACTTTGTATCTTTTATAAAAGGAAGATATACCCCTGGCCCCGTCGATGCCACCACGGCGTCAGACAACGCCACCATCCTGCACGTATCCGTCCACACGCGCCTGTCACCCAACCTCTATAGCGCCATGCCACCGGGATCCGCCATCGGCCTTGCGATAGATGTAACACCGCTCCTCCTCTTGTTCCCTCATGTCCCCAGGAGGGAAAACGGCATCGAAGGTGCCATCATCGTCCGATCTGGTACACCCAGATCTAGGGTTTCCCCCGGTGTATCACGAATGGGGTGCCACGACCTACAACAACGATGCCCCAAGAAGGAAAAGACGTCACAGACGTCGCCGTCGTCCGCCATGACCGTTCTCAGCGTGATTTACACCGGAAGTCGCTGCTCCCGATCTCGCAGCTGACTAGAACCGTACGGAGCCTTGCCGCGAAGACGAAAGCCGCCGTCGGCACACCGGCAGGGATCCTCCAGCCGACCCTCACCGGTCCCTCCAAGCGCCGCCGGTTGGAAAAAAACCACACCGGGGCGGAGCTGGACGGGACGCCAGATCCGCGGCTTCTGTCGCCACCCATCTCTAGGCACAGACTCCACCGAGGTGAAGAGCAGCATGCTGCCCATGGATCTAGCTGCTACCGCACAGACAAGAGGCGCCGCCCTAACTGCTGGTCGTGGATCCAACGCCGGAGTCGCCCTGCTCCTCGTGGATCCAACGCCGGAGCCTCCGGGAGATCCCGCAGCACACCACCTGCCCTAGCGCTTTGGCATCGGGCCCGCCGACACCGCGGACTTGGCCGCGGCAGCGATGGCAGGAGAGGAGACGAGAGGGGCCTAGGCGGCGCTAGGGTTTGGGTCCCCTGACGTTGTATTAAAGTTAGTACAAAGTTGAGAGACACTTATTTTGAGAATGAGGGAGCAGCGCTGGCTTCGGTGGTGAATCCAGCAGCTCCGATGACTGGTCGAGCCTGCTGCGCGACGCGGAGCTCGACGATGTGGAGGAGGTCACCCTATGCGTCGTATTGAGGCATTCACATCTCGACAAAGGCGGTAGCAGCATCGGCAACTCCTGCTCCGTCGACGCAGCGGCGGCGACGTCGCCAGCCCATCACGCCAATTGCGTGGCTCCGCGCCTGCACCCGTGAGGGTACGCCGTCGACCTCCACCTATGCGAAGGAACTGGTACCAGTCCACCTCCACCTACGAGGACGCCCGAATCAGAGGCATGGGTAGCCCGCCACTCGTGGCGACGGGGGTGGAGCTGGCCGTGCGCCAGTGGATCCCGAAGTTGCGCTCCTCATGTCGGTCGCATTCGCTTTCTCACGATGGCGGCAAAGGATGCACGCCACCTCGGCCGACAGAATTCCAAGGCGCTCCGGCTTTCCATCGAGCTGTCGGAGCGTGAAGCGAACAAGAGGCGGCGGCCAAGGCGGAGGCGGCCCGCCATGGAAGGAGCAAAAATATAAGATGTGCCCGCGAACGCGCTTGGTCGCATCTGGGGTGTTTCAGGGCCAGATTTACCTATGGCTGTAGATGCTCTTAGCTTGGCCAAGGAGTGTTGCATCTCAAGCAAAATGTATGATTTTCGTTCCCTTTTAGCGTTCTGAATTTGGATTTCGACTTGTGTATCTCTATTGGAGCGATTGAGATCCGCAAACAAAACAACATCTCTTTTCGGTATCGCTGAGCTCATTAGATTTCGAATATTCCGGCGTGGTTAAAGCTCTGGGACGTACGACTGACATCATGACCGCATAGCGCAGTGGATTAGCGCGTCTGACTTCGGATCAGAAGGTCGTGGGTTCGACTCCCACTGTGGTCGTCCTTCGTTTTTTCTACTATTTTTTTTTGTTACTCTTCTGACACTTCTTGACACTTCTCTTTACACTGAGGCAGAAACGTCAAGGCAACAATACACAAAGAGCAAAACTGCCGCACCACTGATGGATCTTCTTGACAGCTCCGCAATTCTTCGAACATCATTCCATTTGAATTCGAGGGAGGCTCTGCCAAATCGCCGGCTATTTGTTATCTTTTTTTTTTCTTTGCGAGGGCAGGCAATTCGTTATCTATTTCCCTACTCGCACAATCTAATTCATATATGTGTCTGAGCTACACTTCTGCATGACTAATCCTCCAATCCCTTGACTAAATAGCTTTCTTCAGATCATCATCATTCAGCAGTCTTCATCTTCATCATAATGCGCACGGTATACAGCTTACATACTGTAGTAAAAAAATATCGGACGCTAAAACAATAAATTTTCAATGCCACAATTTCTACATAAAAAATGTGCGATTGATGAGGTGACATAGGTTTATGCCTCGACGGTGAGAAAAATAATAACTGTAAAAATATGTATATGTATATGCTCTTGAGTTTCTTATGTTTTTCCTTTGACGAATTAAGATCCTTACGCCGCTGCGCCATACTTCACCTTCTTGGATATGCAGTCGCGGCCCTTACCCTTCATTTTGTCTCGGTTTTTGTGATGTCTCTTCCTCGTTGTAGTTGTCTCACCGCTAGGAGATGGGAGGAGGCGTGTGGAGTCCCTATCGAATAAACAGAACACCTTTATTAACACCCAAACACTAAATATGCAAACAAGGTGAGCAAAAACAATGACCATTAGTCAATCATACTCATCTCCAAAAAGGATTGCAAATTGCAACACACTTCTTCCATTCACAAGTATATGATATTTTGATATTTCAATACGGGACTTGGTATAGACTGAAATGAGTGAACAAACATATTAAAATGAGTGAATAAACATACTTATCCGATTTACAAAAATGTTAGAACATCTTATATTGGTGAATGGAGGGAGTACTTTGCAAAGAAAACCAAAAAGGTGTAATGCATATATTTCAGAATTGCTAGCTATACCTGATAAGCCGAGAAACGAAGATCATGGGCCAATCCATGTCCAAGGGCATGGCATCCCATGGCAAGATGGAGCGCTTGTGAGGCCAATCCACCAATTGCGCCATGATCCCGGTTTCGAGGTCGGCAGTATAGACACACCCGTTGCTATCACTGATGAGCAGTGTGCCGCACTTCTCTCTCAAGATGCACAATTCTCGTCCTTGAATCCTCTTCCTAGGTCGTTTTAGCTTGATTGTCCGACTAGGTACCCACTTTGAAGTGCTACCCGTGTTTTCATGGTCCTCTTGTTGTTCCCATATCTCTAGTTGGGAATCATTCTTCCGCATCCAGAGCAGTGATAGCATCCCGTTGACTGCTAGAGTAAGGCATGGTTGAGTCTTGTAGTGGAAGTTTGTGCTGAAAGGGAGCTTCGTCCAGGAGATGTGGCCAGTCCTTCCGTTCATATTAATAAGGTGAAAGCATTCGTAATAATAAAACACCCAATGTGCCATGCCGCGGCACACAATGGCATCGCTAAATGAGCCATACCGATGCGATTGTGCATTAGTGTTGAAGCAGTTGCTCCGCACGCTCCAGCTTGCCTTGTCAGACGAGAAAACATGGAGAGTGTACATCAGGTCGTCGCGACCGGAGCCGATGATTACCACTTTGAAGAATGACGGGTTGATCAGCGGCACATGTAGCAACGGCTCATCTTCGGAGGGACAGTCGGTGCTTGTTAGAATGGCATAGCCATTCCACATGTAGTCGTTGAAGGCCGAGCTAAACTTCAACGGAGGGAGCATGGCGCACGAGCCAGCCAGCAGGTTACATACCGCTAGTTGGAGGATGGTCGGGTCGGCATAGCCTCGTGTATCACGAGCTTTGAAGAGGCGCACGAGGACAAGGCCACGGTGCGAAAGGAGCGGCACCGCGTCGTCGAAGAGGCCGGCGGGGGCAGTGGACAAGAAGGAGATGAGGTAGCGGCCATCAGGGCCCAGACCCAGAGTCGATTGCGGTGCTGGGATAAAACACGGTGACATGACGGGCGTAGGATCGGCGTCCCCATCTCTGCGGCGACGTCCCCGGATGCGGGTGAAGAAGCCAACGAAAGAGGACGACGAGTGGTCTTCTGGCCAGCAGCGCCGGAGGAAGCCGGGATCAGCGACGAGACGGCGCCACTGTTTGCACGTCGTGGCACAGCGGAAGAGAGCAGCGTCGTCCTTCATGCGGACGAGGATCTCGTGGAGCAGGTCGTCCGGGAGGGGAACTGCCATGGCCGCCGCCGCGACTTCCTCCATCGATCTAATGTACGTTTTTTTGTTGTTGAGAAAAGTCGATCTAATGTGCATTAATAAGGCTGACTACACGATCGGTCACCAATCCTCGCGGCTTCATCTACGTAGGCCCAATGGCCCATATCTACGTGTGGTGTCCCTCTCGAACGGTCCAACCTTGAAGAGTTTTTTGCCACGACCAATATTATGTAGCCAGCAATGAAAGTACCTTTCCCTAAAAAAAAAGCAATGAAAGTACTTTGTCTAAAAAAGCAATGAGAGTATTTCCTATATCTGCAAAGATATTTATTTATTTATATATTTTTTAGCAAAAAAGATTAGATATATTATAAAAGTTTATTGGAACTACAAAGCATCTCCAACATAACGAAAGTTACATCGGGATTCTGAGACCAATACCGCCGCCAAAACGAACCGCTAACACGCTGCTATAGCCTCTCCCATACCGGTGCCAGATTGACCTTGTAGATGATAGTCGGGAAGTTTTCATGCACATGCCCCTAACGACCAGCGCCCTAGAGCCACGGTTGTCGCCGTTGAATCCTTGCATATATTTGAAGTGCCTGCAACCAAATCTGGCCATACGATGAGAAACCGTTACCACACCGCCAACAATATTTAATTTCATGAGATATTTTCTTTTGGAATTTCTATTTGTGTATAATGGATCACGTCTATCTTCATCAATAGTCAGGCCCATGTAGAATTTCTTTTAGAGGATTTCTTGCCTTGTTCGATGTGCCATCGTGGCATTTCCGGAACACTCGGGGAAATGGCATGCTTGCGGAGTGCCCAATAAAACACACTCGACAAACTGCTCGGCGAGCTCGTCAATTTTAGTAGTGTGTGCTTCCTCTTTCTTTACGTCGAGTTCTCTTGCCGCTAAGAGATGAGAGGGGACGTGTAAAGTCCCCTAGCTAATGCATAATACACAAATAACACCAGGACATTAAATTTGCGAATAATTTGAACAAGAGTCCTAATGGATTCATCAATTCTGTAGCAACATAAGCTACCCAACACAATTCGCGAGAAAACCCAAAATAATGTAATAAATATATTTTAGAATGGCTAGCTATACTTCGAAAGACGATAATCTGAAAATCATGGTTCAGTGCTCTTATCTTGAGTTGGTATGGAAGATAGCTTGGGTGCCCTATTCTATGCTTAGCGATGATACTTGCAACTCCCAATACACATTCTCCACACTACTAAATTATTGGTCTTTTTGCTTAGAGTAGTGTGCTATTAGTCAAGAATTTGTTCAGCCATCCATTGCAAATTCCGTGCAACTCTGCACTTCGGGAGAGGTTTCCTTACTTGATCCAAAGACAAGTATAGTTACTATTCATTTCGTGATAGTAAAAGTTTCTGTTGCATATGCTGCTGCTACCGATGATGTCAAGCTTCATTCAAGTGTTCCTTGGGATCCCGGTAGTTCGGCATATAGTCGGCTTGAGGGCAAGCCTCATGTTATGGAGGGGGGATTGTCAGCGACCTGCGCCTTGTTGGGCCTCAGCCAGGACCCAGCCCACAAGGAAAACTTGGACTACATATACATGGTAGGCAGCTACACGCGAATTGGCTTGGAACCAGATGGAAGTCTTCGGCCTAGCAAGGATAGGCGGCTTCGGAAGTTCTTCTTCTTCCTCTAGATTCCTCCCAAATTCTACATTGACAAGCTTCAATCCTCTATAAGTCGAGTGTACTGCTCTCAGTTGAAAGAATTAGCTAGTAGTGAGATCCTCACACATCACCCTAGAGCCACAGTCGTTGCCGTCGAACCCTTGCATAGATCTGAAGTGCATGCAACCAAATCATGCCACACGATGAGAAACCGTTACTACATCACCCCAACAATATTTAATTTCGTGAGATATTTTCATTTGGAATTTCTATTTGTCTACAAAGGATCCTGCCTATCTTCATCAAATATATTTTTCGGGCTTTTGGTAAGGCGCATGTAGTATTTCTTTTAGAGGATTTCATGCCTTCTTCGATGTGCCACCGTGGCCTTTCCTGAACACTCAGGAAATGACATGCTTGCCGAGTGCCCAATAAAATACACTCGACAAACTGCTTGGCGAACTCATAAATTTTAGTAGTGTGTGCTTCCTCTTTCTTTACGCGAGTTCTCTTGCCTCTAAGAGATGGGAGGAGACGTACAGAGTCCCCCACCAAATGCAAAAACACAATTAACACTAGGACATTAAATTTAAGAATAATTCAAACAAAAATCATAATGGATTCATCTATTCTGTAGCAACATAAGCTATCCAACACAATTGGCGAGAAAACCCAAAGTAATGTAATTAATACTATTTTAGAATGGCTAGCTATACTTTGAAAGACGATAAACAAAGAACGTGGGCCAATCAATCTCCAAGGGCATGGCATCCCCGGGGAAGATGCAGCGCCTTTCAGGCCAATCCACCACCTCCTTCATCATCCCAGTTTCAATGTTGGCAGTGTAAACGCTACCGCGGCTATCGTTGATGATCAGTGTACCACACTTCTCTATCAAATCTTGTCGTTGTCGTCGTTCAGCCACTTTCCAAGGTTGTTTTCGCTTGATCATCCCAGTACGTAACCAATTTGAAATAATTGCTGCGTTTTCATGGTCCTCGTAATGCTTCCAGATCTCTACTTGGGGAAGGTTCCTTCGCATCTGGAGCAGGGATAGCGTTCCATTTCTTGCTAGAGTAAGGCAGGGGTAACCCGTGTGGAAGTGGTCCGTTGCGTTAGGGAACACCCACATGGAGATGTGGCATGTCCTTGCGTTCATGTTATGTACATGAAAACCTCCATGATAGCTAAATACCCAGTGTGCGAGGCCACGGCACACAACGGCATCGCTAAACATACTAAACCTCCATTACTGTGCGCGCCTCCTCGCCTAGCCTCCCACGACTCCCGCTAGGGTTCCTACCCGCCGCCGCCGCCGGTGGCCTCGCCCCCAGCCGCCGCCGGCCGTCGGGCGCGTCTCCCCTGCCTCGCTCCCCCCTCCCCCCTCCTCCTCCCCTTTCCTCCCGCGGCGCGCCCGCGTGCGCCGAGGAGGATCCCCTCCTGCAGCGGCCCTCGCCCCGCCTTCCTCCCCTCTCACCCCGCCGCCGCCGGCGGGCTCCGTCGGGCAAAGCCCGGCGGGCATGGCGGCGGCGGGGCCTCTCTTTCCCCTCCGCTTGTAGGCGCCGACGCGGGGCGACCCCCTCGAGCGGTGGCGCTGGTTGTCGCGGGATCCAGCGGCGCGGCGGCGGTCTTGCTGGGCGGCGGGGTGGCCTGCTGGTGGAGGCGCTCCGGCTCTCTTCGTTCCACGCGCGGCGGGGCGGCTACGTTGCTCCCGTATCGGGAGGTGGCGCGCGGCCGGTCCCTTGCCGGATCCGGCCAGATCTGGCGTTGGGGGCCGACCAGCGGCACGTGGCTCCGGTGGTGCGTGCCCGGCGGCTCTGGTGCTTGGAGGTCGTCGGGCGACGCGGGTAGGGCAGCGGTCGGGCGTGGCCGCTGCTCCGGTCGTGGGCGGTGGCGTGGGGAGGTCTCGGTGGTGACCTCTCGGTGTCGTGGCGGCTTCACGGTGGCTCGACGGATCTGTCCGCGGCAGCGGCCGGCTTCCCCGGCGCCGGCTCGCCGGTGGTCGGGCCGTCTCGACCTTCACCCCATCTCCTCATCGCCCGAGCGCTTCTCCCATTAAGGGGCTGGTCCTCTCCCGGTTGCGGTCCATCGCTCGTCTCGCGCCCGGTGCCGCAGGACCGAGCTCGTCTCGCGCACGATGCAGCAGGACCGAGCTCGTCTCGCGCACGGTGCAGTAGGACCGACCTCGTCCCCCTCTCGCTGCTGCAGGACCGAGCTCATTTCGCGCTATGGGCAGCAGGACGGGTCGGTGGATGCCAGTTCTGGCCGACCTATTGGGTCTCGACGCTGGGGGTGGCCCAGGGGCGCGAAAGGTGAGACCTTTCCACTCGTCACTTTCGTTGGGGTGCGGCGGGTCTCAGGTGAGGTGGTATCGTGGTCTTGGATGCTGGGGCGGCGGCCTTGGTGGTGGTTGCGCGGTGCTCTTGGGCGTGTGGGCGGCGTGGTTGCCGGGGTGTGGCGTTCGGTGGCGGTGATGGTTGGTCGAGGTGAAAACCTGCTCTATCTTCGGACGGACCGGTGGCGGCGAAGATCGTTCCCTTCTTGAAGGCGTCATCGCGACTCTCATTGTCCGTCATGCGGCTCCGAGGAAAACTCTGATCCTTGGATCGGGCGGTGGCGGCGCTCCGGTGTCGTATCCTTCTTGAAGGCGCCGTCTTGGAGCGCATGGTTCGTCATATGTAGTCTCACCTCTTCGGGGCCGTAGTGCTAGGGGTGGTGTTGCTGCGCTCAGCGTCTATGTATCCTGTCCTGGGTGTGTGCGTGTGTTGCAGTGGCGTGGCGTGTGTTTGTACTGGATGCTTGTGGTTTGATGCTTTATATATAAAGCGGGGCGAAAGCCTTTTTCGGTAAACATACTGAAGCTCTCCAATGGAAAATTATTATTAAAACAATTGGCGTGGGCGCTCCAGCTTCTATTGTCAGATGAGATCGTACTGCAGGTCTTGCTGTGCGGAGCCGACGATGATCACTCGGAAAAAAGGCGATTTGCTCGGTAGCGACAATGATGATGGCCCGTCTTCGGAACGGTGATGATTATTGGAGTCCCCACGGTTGCACTGCGGTAAGGAGCAGAATTGCGAACCCATGGCAGTGAAGCGATCTAAAGAGCTCAAGACTATGGAATGACAATTAAGGACCAAAATAAACAGATTCTAGTAAGCAGATGGTAACCTTGTTCGTAAAAGTAGTTACAAAATAATTAATCATGCATACTGATTACTCTATTAGTTTATGAGTACTAGTGACTATTTAAGAATTCATCCGATTAATCAGTTAACGGGCCAGTTAATCGCTACTCATAGCATGGCCGAATCGAATAACACCTATTCGTCATGTTAATTTGTCAGGCCGATTAATTGGCCAGTTAGACCGATTAATCAGTTGTCATGCCGATTAATCCCTGCTGGCCCATTAACAGGTGGGCAAACAAAGCCCAAAATTTTGGCCCATAACCCCTTCCGGCCCCATGCCGCTCCTTAATAGATAGGATTAATAATTTTACCTCCTCTCTATGCTTTTCATATGTGTATGGCAGCATATTTTGGTATACTACATAGCTGGGAGCATGAGAGTATGGTATAATACATTCAAAAATCTAGATATATATTGGCAAGTTTCTATTCAATCTACCGATTAATGGTCGACCGATTAATCCAGTTAATAGGCCGATTCACCGACTAATCGCTACTCCTAAACTGACCGAGCAGCTACCAGTTAACGATTTCTTGAACATTGGTACTAGTATCAGTTGAATTACCTTCCAGGCAAAGCACCAGGTTATCATGGGAACTTCTTTGTTCAGATATGATTACATTTATTACAGCTTGGTGAAAATTATCCCTATTTGTACCCAATATGCAGCCGCAAAAGATTCCTATTGTCCTCTGTATTTATGCATGGGACAAAGTATGTCAGCACAAACATGTTTCGGAGCTTGTTATCTCCTTCATGTCACTGTAATGTTCCTCCTCTCCTGTGCCGCCTCCTTCGTCGGTGTGCGATCTCCGATGTGCTATCATCACCCCTATCCTTCCTCCTCCTTTTTGGAGCCATCTCACCCCTGGGAAATGAGAGAGGAAATCTAGAATCCCTAGCCCAAAACAGAAAATGGAATCAACAAGTTGAACAACCAACACGAATGTTATATGGTCAACTAAGTAATGCAATGAGCACGCAATCAATCAACATAGCTAATGCACCCACGGTTCATCAATTACTAGTGGCTGGGGCGTGCCATTGCACGCCTCTTGAGCGTTCATGTGCGCACTTATCTAGCTTACGCACGTCCGTAGGTCTAGGTTGATCCCTGATCGCACTTATATACAGCAAAAGCGATTTGCAAATAGGTGAATATGCTACTTTTGCTGACTTTAACCCATAACCAATGGTAAACATGAATGCTAAACAGAATCTGTACATCGTCATAAGCTACAGATGAACAAGAAGCGGTACATAGTTCAGTAATGAATCCAAATAACTGAATCAAACGGTCATGTTATACCAAAAAGAATAGTGCGAGTTGTGCAACATAAATATTCCAAACTTAAATGCAAAGATTTTTAATAAGAATACTATATGCTAGTATGACCCATAGCTAATTTTTGAGCTTATTGACTGTCTATTTACAAGAAAATCTAAGGTACTTTTAATAAGAGGAAGGTCTAAAATCACAAACTCGTCAGAAAAATTACAACTTGAGACAAACAAACATGCCATGCTAAGCAGCAAAACGCTATCTGCTTTAATCATCATACAAAAATGGAAAGAGGCATAGTGGTATTCCGTCAAACAGAACCAAAAGAAGTAGCAATGCTACAAGGTACTCACGACGGCTCTATTATGAACTGATCCTTGATTATTCTGTGTTACAACAAGTCTTTTTGTCAGTCCAATTCCCATTGAACTGATCCTTGATTCTTCTGTAAACCTATAAGAAAGAACACATATTTATGCATATTTCATCAAGTATATGCTAGAAATATCAACAAGCGGTGTCCATTCATAAAGCAGAAGATAGTTTGATAGATACTAATAGGTTTGCTAACATAGAAGGGCCAGTCTTGATCAGAGATGCACGACCAGAAGGTTTAGCAGTCTCAAAAAGCAAAGGCGGAGTTCCACAGATCATAGGTACACATAGGAAATTGTATGGAAAACATTAAGTTGTAACTCATCTACAGTCGGAGCCGAACCCCCAGGGTCCCCACCCGCTAGTCGTCGGAGCAGACGACGGAGGTGGCAGGGACCAACGGTGTTGCCCGAAGGAAGGAGGCAGGTAGTTGTGTTCGCCTTTCCCATTGCCTCGCTCAAGCGGTTAGGAGCAAAGTGGTAGGTCATGCCTGGTTGTTTTGCGTCCCTCCTAATGAACTTCATTTGATCTAGTATATGCAAGTAAAAAGCCCTAGGATCAAACATTTTCCAAGAGAAAAAGGATACTCCATGCTCGATGCAATAAATTAATATTACAAGCACACCAACTGATAATCCCAAAGAAAGTGGAACAAATCAAGCAGCAACAATGATACTTCAGAAGGAGTAGCAAGCTTTCCAATCACGGGCACAAAACAAACAAAATAACGAGATAGCACAAAAAAAGAGAAGCTTCGGAAGATCTGCAGTCCCACCTGAGCCACAAGTAGGCCTGCCATAGTAGAGCGGTAGTGCCGCCTGAGTAACAAAACCAGCGGTGGAGGGGCACGATGATGTCAACGAGGTCGAGAAGCGGAGCCCCTGCATCTTCTCCTGTCCGCACCAAGCAGGTACGGCGCCACCACCTTGTATAGTGCCTAGTTTGTTCAGAGAAACATGAAGCTAATTTCTGCCATAAAGCTCAAACCGAATAATAGTGTACCTATATAGCTCCCATGCACTTCGAAATATCACAATTTAAGTACTCATTGTTAAATTAATGTCAAAATCAACCCAGCAGAAAATCATGGACAAAATTTTCTTATAAGTACCAGACTGTGCATCAATCTTAATGCAGAGAAAAATACAAAAATAATATTACAAAATGATCAAGGGAATGCTGAACATAAGTGAATAAGAAACAAGTTTACCACCAAGCACAAAGGTGTACTGACGGTGTCCTGGACTAGGGGGTACTCACCACGTCATCTCCCGATCTGTTAGATTAGGCCGAGGACCCCCATGGCCGAATACTCATGGGCCAGTCCGGATAGCTGCCGCATACAAGTAAGATTCCACAAGACTTGGCGATCAAGACAAGGACTCCTCCCCACCGGCGTATTCGGCTAGGACTCTTGTTATCCTAGGCCTCTGGTGCATTATATAAACCGAGGCCAGGCTAGTCGATAGATATATACAATAATCATACCATAGGCTAGCTTCTAGGGTTTAGCCTCTCTGATCTCGTGGTAGATCTACTCTTGTACTACCCATATCATCAATAATAATCAAACAGGAGTAGGGTTTTACCTCAATCGAGAGGGTCCAAACCTGGGTAAAAACATCGTGTCCCTTGTCTCCTGTTACCATCCGCCTAGACGCACAGTTCGGGACCCCCTACCCGAGATCCGCCGGTTTTGACACCGACATTGGTGGTTTCATTGAGAGTTCCGCTGTGTGTTCGGCAAAAGGTCGATGGCTCGCCTGCAGATCAACTGCGACTTCGGCATCTTCGTCACCAGCTCGACTGGTCACCTTGGTTCGACCAAGGACTGCGCCCTATCTCCGATCGTCATGTTCGGATGAGGGTCTTCATCAACATCAGCTCCGATCTCTATCAAGATTATGGAGGAATCATCCAAGGAGCCCGGGGGCTCAACGTCAACATTGCCCTCGGGCGACCGTGCTGTTTTTCTGGACATCGAACTTGTATCCACTGTCACCGCCTCCTTGAGCGTCGGTTTGACGATTGCTTCGGTGGAATAGTGCGAAATTACGTATACAACAGCCACGCTAAATTTCGTCGAGTTCCGATGGAGGAATCTCCGACAATCTACGATATACCGGAGCCCTGTCAAATCTGGACGAGAATCTGGACGAGTTTAGGGCGTGGTGTCCAGCTTCTAGCTCGGACCTCCTTTGAAAGATCCAACCGTTGATCGACTGCGGAATTCCTATATCTACCACCCCTCAAAATTTCAGCTCGATCCGACCGTCCAAACTCCGGGAACCTTCTGATTAGTGAATCACTTTTCGGATCTGTTTTCTGCGCGAAAACAAATGCGACCCGAGTTCGTCCTTTTTACGAACGGGATTTCCGACATCCTTTTTGAAGGAAGTTTTGTATGGGGTATTGTGTTTTGTTCCCGAACACATCCCACTAACTTTAAAATCTTTTGAACATGATCTTCAACATAATGCTGGTGTCAAACCAGTCCGGCAATATTGCTCCACGGCTGCCGACCTGCGCTAGACACGTCGTCACTTTGTTGAGCCGAGCTCAACTTCGTCAGATCATCATCTCGGCAAGCCGAACAGGAGTCCGGCATCGCGAAGCATAAATCATCACCAACATCGCCGCCCCATGGATTACACGGAGCGGGCATACCGGCATCGCCGCACGGTCGCTACATCAAGCCGGCATCGACCACGTCACGACCTGCATCGGCAGGGCCGCACTATTGCTTCTTCAAGCTGGTGTCCATCACGCCGACCTACTTCGACATCTCGGCTGGACCGGGGGCTTCGCCATCTCTTCATCAACCTACTCCGGACACTTCGGCGTCACTAGCCTACCAGCTCCGTCACGTTAGCTGGACCGAGGGCTTTGTCTCGGCGAGCCAACCTTTGCCTGCATTACCATGCCGTCGTTTTATCGCCCATCAGGCAATGGGTGCGCGTCTCGAGTCCCAATTTTGGGAATCACCTTCCTTCGGATTGCTACAACAAATAAACCAGGTGCTATTAATCCCAGTATTTTTTACTTGTTTGGGTTCATTTTTTCCAAGGAATTATTACTCCGGTTTGTCCATCATATGTACACAGGTCTATCAAATGGTGGCCGCATTAACGACAGTCGCATGGTGGTTCGGTCAGTTTCCATACATAGTCCGGTGAACGCCGCATCCGGAGCTCGGACCGATCTGTGAATTCAGGCTTTGCTATGTCTTTACCACATCACTCCGACGCCCTGCATCGACATTGACTTCGGCGCCAGGCCATATTTCTTTTATTACTCACTTTGCATAAATTATTTATTATGCAACGATTTTTTCTATTATCTCCGGTTTGCACCATTTTTTGTGCACAGGAAAATGATTCGGGGATTTCGGCGTCACTCTGCCGGTCTGCATTGACCGTGCTATGTCACCACTTCGGTGTGTCGAGCTCTCCGCTCCGCCACCTCGGGACCGGCTTGGGGGATGAAACCTTGTCCCGTATCAAGCTCGGACCGCGTCATCAATACCGAACACATTAACCAGCTAAGTCGCTTTCATGCTCAAAGCTTTAATTTCTAACTTGTGTTCGGTTTGACAAAGCATTATACTTTTTTGGAAAAATGTTGCTTGTAAAATTTTTTCTTGTCCAAACTTTGTTTGTGACGCATAAATTCAAATACCCAATTCATTTGGGGGCTTCCTTCATGAAGCTTTTCCTCTTGCATATGATTATACTTGTACGGCTTCGTTCCTTGTTCGTGTATTACGCCACAATATGCACCATATTGACTTAAGCGATTTGCAGCTGGGTTGCCTCGCTCCTGTGTTTACCCCTACGTTCCCGATTGTTCGGCTAGGGAGTAAAGGAGCACCTCTGCGATTGTCACGATCGGGTCATCTGAGCCGGACCTCAGACTGGGTGAAGCCGAAAGCTAGCGCTCTTATAGTTTTCAATGATGGTCGGCACACAACGGAACTCATGAGTACAAAAAATCTATTGCACAAGTCTCACAATAACAATGAGCACGGAAGAAAGGTATCGGTGGGGGTACTATTTTCTTCGAAGATGCTTCTTACACTTCGCAGTAATATAGCATAAGTTCCCTGAGCGCGCTTTGTCTGTTACAGCCTTATGGCCTGATTGCCTGGTTATTGGAAACACCGTTGATATTCTCGACAGATGGAGTACATAACACTTTTCGGTCCTTGACCGAAGAGGGAGAAGCCGACGATTGGTTAAGACGCGTTTAAAGTTCGGTTGAACATAGATATGATATAAGTACTTCGGTACATGCAATCATTCTTTTACCCAAGTCACTTGGGGGCTCTTAAATTTATATGAGCCATTTTATGATAAGTGTTCTTCTTCTTAGTCGTTGCAAAGTTTTATTATTATTATTATTATTATTATTATTATTATTATTATTATCTATCACCCCTTTTTTCGTCACGAGCGTGTGGTCACTGGCCAGGGAGCCTAATTTCTCTCTCAAAGCCGCTAGAGTTTAGTTTGCTAAACTGACCTAATGAGAAGTACTCCGCCCTCGGGATAGGAGGTTGAAGCCGTAGGCTGACCCGCTTGAAGTCTTGAGATAGGATGTGTCATGTTAAAGCACGACAGAAGCACTTCTTTTGCTAAGGCCAATTTTCGGATTGGCACCGAACACTTGATCTCGTTCGAACGTCAAGTTTTTACTGACGTTTTTTGGTTTTCCAAGCTTATGGCACTTTTTAAACTATTTGTGTGTTTTCAGCACAAGTCTCGCAGTGCAACGCCGGACACCTTTAGAGATTCGGCAAAAACATTCTTGGATATTGCTATATATGCATCGGTTTCTAATTGTGTCTTCGGTCAATAGTTGGGTTGCCCGGCTCCTGCGCTTGCCTCCTACGTTCCGCTTTGTTCGGCTAGGTGTGCAAAAGGAGAACCACTGCGATTGTGCTTCCAGCTCACATGGTTAAGCACCTCAGTGGAGAAAGTCGAAAACTGACTGTCACAATAAGCGTAAACTGGTCAGCGATCCGATGACGGTGTCAAACGACGGGCCATTCATAACAATGGCCGAAGTGTTTACGGCTTGACCTCGACCGTCGCCGAACACTACCGGGGGCTATTAACTGGCCTCCCAAACTAAATCCTCGATATTTTGCTCTTACATTGGAGCTGAGGTTTCATGATCATGTTTAGCATGACAACCCAAAGAAAGGAACCGATAGCGGGACTATTTTCTTTGGAAGACATTTCTTCTGTTAAACAGTAATATAACATATCTCTTTGTGTACCTTTGTTTATAAAACCGTATGGCCAGATTGCCTTGTTTGTTGTAAATCTTTGCCCTCATAAAGGCTTTATAAAGCAGGACAAACACTCCTCGGCTATTGGCCGAGGAGGTGGAAGCCGATGGTCGGTCAACAAAGTTTTGTACAATGCGGATCCGAGCATTAATGACGTAAAGTACTTGGATACATAGTCATATATTACACATAATTTGTGATTTTACTATGGATATCAATCCTTAATTCGGCCACCCGTGCCCGCATTAAGGCTCGGGGGCTACTGGGCTTCGGGCTTATTATTTACAAATATTAAAGGGGCACATCGATCCCCTGATCTGGTGTTGCCACCCGACCAGTGTCTCGGGGGCTACTGCATTGCCTGTCCAATGCAGAAAATTTTAAGTGTAATACAGTCTCCGAGGGGATTTTGATCCTCAGGTTGGTCGGCCGCACCAAACCTAAGTCTTGAGGACTGAGCACGCCGCTTTTTGTGTCCCGAAGTATTCTGCCGAGCTAGGACTTGATCCTCAGACCGATTTTGCAAATCAACTTGAGTCTCAGCGGCTACGGGGATCAGCGGTCTTATGTCATCCTTCATGTGCATCTCGGGTTTTAGACCGATACCTGCCTTGAGGGCTACTGGCTATGTATCTCGGCAGAGAATAAATTGCACCAATCAAAAATATTGACAAAAATCGGCCCACATTCGGGGTGGTGCACCACCTCGGAAGCAGTCCGGCATAAAGCTCGGGCGCTAGTGGCTGGCTCCATAGAGGGCATTTCCGGCATTAAGCTCGGCTAAACTCCTTCAAACTTCTTTGAACCAAGGTGATTTACGACACCTCGGATACATAGTCCGGCGTTGGAGCTCTGATACATAGTCCGGCGTTGGAGCTCGGATACAGTCCGGCGTTGGAGCTCGGATACATAGTCCGGCGTTGGAGCTCGGATACATAGTCCGGCGTTGGAGCTCGGATACATTCCGGCGTTAGAGCTGGGAAGCGGTCCGGCGTTGGTGCTCGGCTGCAAAAGGTACCTCGAGTGCAGTCCGGCGTTGGAGCTCGGACGCAAGAGGGCGCTGCCGCCCGGGAACAACTTCAAACCCGAGGTGTGGCATAAAAATAACAAGGCATTGATAAAGGCCGGAAACTTAAAGGGGCTCCTCGAATACCCGACGTGTAAACTCGTGGAATGCATTTTGGTGATCCTCAAGATCAAAGATGAGAAGATTTGTTGAACCAGTTTTCAAGACCGACGACTGAAGATGAAGAACGGTTCGGAAGAATCAAGGAGCGTCCCTAAACTTGAAGACCGGTTCAGGGGGCTACTGACGGTGTCCTGGACTAGGGGGTACTCACCACGTCATCTCCCGATCTGTTAGATTGGGCCGAGGACCCCCATGGCCGAATACTCATGGGCCAGTCCGGACAGCTGCCGCATACAAGGAAGATTCCACAAGACTTGGCGATCAAGACAAGGACTCCTCCCCCACCGGCATATACGGCTAGGACTCTTGTTATCCTAGGCCTCTGGTGCATTATATAAACCGAGGCCAGGCTAGTCGATAGATATATACAACAATCATACCATAGGCTAGCTTCTAGGGTTTAGCCTCTCTGATATCGTGGTAGATCTACTCTTGTACTACCCATATCATCAATATTGATCAAGAAGGAGTAGGGTTTTACCTCCATCGAGAGGGCCCGAACCTGGGTAAAAACATCGTGTCCCTTGTCTCCTGTTACCATCCGCCTAGACGCACAGTTCGGGACCCCCTACCCGAGATCCGCCGGTTTTGACACCGACATGTACCTTCATAGATATCAGGCTTGCCAACATGTGAAGAGATGCGGTGATAAACAACATTTGTTCCTCTGATGGACATGCTATGTTTAGTGTGGATCTTCTGTTCTGAGAAGGGAATCAACAGGCAATGCCAGTGAACAGGGCTTGGATAGGATCACAGAATTCAGTCTAAGCTATAAAACAAAAAAAATCATCCTCAACAAAGGACATATATGAGTTACAGGTTCCAATTATTAATTAAGACTTTGTCTCCTTGTAGTATGTGTGATACATAGGAATATTGTAACGAATATCACCTAATAAAAAATAGGTTGTACAAGTAAGCAACAAAATTGTTGGATGTTTCCATAAATCCTTCCATTTCTCCTTACATTGACATGTGATGCACATCTTCACACATCAAAAGATTGAAAACACATCACTTGTTTTCACCAATTTCTTGGAACCATTTGAGCGTTGGTAGGTAGATTACTGTCATCCATGAATCAAAAATAGGAAATAAATGACAATCAGAAAACATTATATTTTATAATCTACACCGGAGAAGGACAGAAGCACATATCAAGCCTGTGAACATTTTCCATGTTGCAAACTTTAACATGGAGGAAAAGGAAGTGTAGGACAAGAAAAATGTAGTCTATAGCCGACTATACGAACAACCATAAATCAAAACAAGCTGAATATTTCTAGAAGATATTTATGAGTTTTCAACAGTACAACACTTACATCAGAACTGATCTGCTCTCCAATAGAAAAAGTCAGGTTCAAGTGGCCATACTTTTTGCGAAACACCAACACCATTTCAGGCTGAATGTTATGTACCTAAACAATATGAGTCGACTCAGCTCCATGTTTTCCTAATAGATCTTTACCCTTTCTTATTAGAACTAACTACGTGTTCTTACAAGATGACCTGTACCTTATCATACTTCTCAAATGATCACGTTCTTCTTGACTACAGTTTCTTCCTGTAGGTGACACATCATTGCGCTCAGGAACTCTATGAATGTATCCCTGAGCAAACATTTACTCTCTAAATAAAGAACTAGCGCCGGTAGGAATTGTAAGACATGATTCTGCACTGACCTTTTAATCGGGATATCCAAGTCTGCAATGCAACGAAGTGTTAAGTTAATAAATTCCTGCAAGAATCACATAGCATCACTACTAAGACCTCAAAACTCATCGACAAAAGAAGCACAAGAAAGAATGCCACACGATCTCAATCGATTACGGTTTCAGACAAGGTGAGTAAACAGTGCGGTCAGAAGGAACTATGAATCCAGGCAAACTGTACTGCTGAATCCAAGCAGGCTGGGTACCTGATTTGCAGAGCTGCTCGGAGACCTTGATCATATCATACCCCACCACCACGCATAGGGTCACATTCTGCTCCCACATGAAAAACCAGAGAGAATAGAGTAAGCAATTATTGCTTGATTATCATCTGAATAAGGGAACCGACAAGAGGAACATAGGAATCTTGTTGGTGTAGTTGTGAACGTGCTTTTGCAGCCCAGATCACTTCACTATTTTAATAAAAAAAGCATTTTCTTCACCAATGCGATGGCTGATGTGCCATGTTTCAATTCATAATCGAGCCTAAATGACCAGCAAACACAATATGTGGGCAGCTAGACACATGAATGAAATAGAACCATCAATAAACCTGGGATGGCCAATGCGTGTGCAGATGAAACAGCGGCCACGGCGTCCGCCTCTGTAATAGCAGCATGGACAGGCGAATAACCTACAGTAGCATCAATAAGCGAGAAGTCGGCAGAAAAAAAATTGTTGCTTCCTCTATCTCCAGTTATGGCTGACCCCCCTACCCCATCCACATCTGACCTTGCATCTTTTTCCCATCTCACCTCAGGTTGTTTGTGGTGGATCTCCTCATCCACACCCGCCGGCGGCCCCTCCATGACTCAAGCACAAGGTGGGCCCCTGGCTATCCCGTGGGGAGAAGAGGGGAGGGGCAGAGGACCGGTAGCAGAGGAGGAAGAATGTGCGATGGCGACGACATATTCCGTCTGCGTTCCTCCGGTCGATGGCGGAAGCAGAGCCATGGGCGTGCCAGAGCCTGCATCGGATCAGGACCAGCTGCTTGATCTGGGGCGAGGAGGAGGCAAGGAGGTCGTCAGTGGTGGGGATAGCCTGAGGGGAGGGGGGAAGGAGTGGGGGCGCCAGCTATGGGGCATGGCGCCGGTGGTGGTAGCGGCTATGGGGAGGGCGGCGGCAGACAAGGGAGATGGAGAGGGAGAAGGAGCGATGGGGATTGGGGAATGAGGACACGCCATCTGCCCAATCCACGCCATCGACCCAGTATCTTTTCTGCCCAACCCACGCCATCGACGTGGCATACACGAGGAGGCGCTCTTTGCGCGACTGTTAAAGGGTTTAATGTAGTAATCAATCAACATAGCCTGCTGCCGTGATGATTAAGGTGGCGGTCCTCGTACTCTTCTCGCATCACAGCAACGGACTGCATGATTGGTCCTCGTCGATCTGGCCATCGACGTGTTCCTGGATGGCCGCCGGAGATCTTGCTCATGAAATCTGGATCTGTTAGATTCCGATTGTGCACGCCCATATCAACCTACGAGGTGCTGAGGGTGTGGCACGAAGCTCTATTGGTTGTTGGCACCTTGGGACATGTCGGCTCCTTGATTTCCATGGTGAAGAGAGCGCTGGAGAAGGTCATGGTGGCCGAGATCGGAGGATCAGTTAGACGGACGGAGCCTTGGAGGCGATGGAGTCAGGCAGGTGTCAGATAACTCTCAGGAGCAACAAATGATAAGTGGAGGCGGCAACACCGGCGGATGTCAGTTTTGGTGGTACTCCTCGAGTGTCGAGTCATGACTTTCAGGGTGAAAACCTAAGGTCTGACCTTCATTGGTTGTGCCTGGCGATTGCCTTGCTGAAGGAATTGTTTTGAGAGCGCGGACTTTCTCCAGGGTGAAAACCTAAGTTCTTCGATCGGGCAACGATGGCGGTTGTGCACTATTCCCTTCTTGAAGGCATTGCTTTTGGAGACCTTTTATGTTTTCCGGGTGTTATATTAGGTGGTGCTAGGTGTGTTGCTGTTGAGAGGAGTCGATTGCTGTGGCAGGACCTTTCTTTCTTTCTTTCTTTTCATTTTCTCCTTTGGTTGTGTGCATCCTGGATGTCTTTGTGACATCTTGTAGGTGCAGAGGCTGAGTGTAATTGGTATCTTCGCGATATTAATATATTTCCTTTTTAAAAAAGTGTAGTAAGATAATTTGTTTAATGGTACATAAAGAAACATAAAACATGTAAAGAATCACGCTAACAGAAAACAGAAAACAAAATTAACAAGTGAACAGAAAGCAGTGGCATGATGCGGTCAACTAAGTTACATTATAAACACTATCAACATAGCTAATACCCTCACAGTTCCTCAAATATGTAGTACTTTATATAATTTCTCTATCAGTACATACCAAAACACTATATGCATATATAATGACGCTATACCTGGTACCAAGCCGAGAAACAAAGATCATCGATCAATCCATCTCCAAGGACACGGCCTCCCCGGCGATTAGATGCTCGCGTGGCCAATCCACCACCTTCTCCTTTATCCCAGTTTGGAGGTCGGCAGTGTACACACGTTGGTAGATGTCAGTGACAAGAAATTTTCCACATTTCGCTCCTAAGAAATATAGTTCTCTTTCTTGAATCACCTTCCCAGTAGTTTTAGTTTGATTGTCTGAGCACAGAGCCATTCTGGAGTATTGCCCACAATTTCTGGGTCTTTTTGTTGTGTCTATATCTCTAGTTTGTTGGACCTGTCCGTTGCATCCATAGCACTGATGGTGTCCCATCCATAGCTAGGGTAAGGCATGGATGACCAATGCAAAGGTGATCATCTGGAATAGAACTCATTGGAAGAGGTAGCTTCATTGAGGAGATGTAGTCCATGCATCCATCAAACAATAGGAATTATTAACTTGATTTTGTTTATTCTGAAAGGGCGTGTATTATATTTGCTATTGAACTGCTTTGAAGGCATTACTTTCTCCCAAAGGTGCACAGGAATTTAAACTGTGCTCTGGCCTATAGATGCTTCAACAATTAAACATATTTTCTTGCAAGAAAAAGCTATCGACGATTGCTCCTTTCCTCCGCATATGATTCTCAATCTATCATCTTTCCATTTCTCAAAAAGAAGTAAAGAACTGGATGCTTTTCATGTTCTTTCGTCCAATTTTATGTGCCTAAATAGTAATATCCTGCAACCACAAAGGGACCTAACAGGGCTGGTCCAATTTTCTGCAGAGCTGGGCTGGTCGTGGAACAGGTGGAGGATGCCAGTCCGACAGGGGTACTTTTGAGCTCCTAGATCTCATATATTATGCGCTTGAAATTTCTGTAGTTGTGCCAATGCGAACATACAGATTTTTTTTACGCATACCTGAAATCTACATTTCTTTGACGGAAGCTAGCGAAACTCTTGACTTCTTGAGGCTAAGATTGACGTGATGGACTAAAATAACCTGGAGAATGGGGAGAGTTGTAACTCACAGCAGCAGCAACATCTCCAACTCGCCGATGCCTCCGCAGCAGCATCGTAGAAGCTGGAGGTCAAGTGCCTACCCGGGTGTGCCAGCACCGTCAGGGAGTGAAGACCACCGCCTGACGAGCTGTAGCAGCAACCCCTCCTGGAGGCTGTAGAGCGTAGAGGTATGCCCTTGTGTGAAAGCAACCAGATTAGACCTTGCTAGATGTTGTGTGTAAGGCAATTAGTAGCAGCCCCTAATCCCGTTCAATTTTATCTGGCAGGCCTGTTCTGATGCCCTCTGGTCGTCCTTGTGGCACAGAGGACTTGTAACAAGCAGCTGGTCGTAGCTTGATGAGGTCCGGGCCGTGGTATGCCCTGCCCTTGTCTCCTTCAGGTCAGTCAAATCTTGCGCCTGTGTGTGAAGACCATAAGCGCAACCAAATCTAATAAATGAATCTGTTAGCAAGCATAATCTGTAGTCCACCATCTCATCTCTTGCGCAACCAGCAATTCACTAGTTTGTTCCCTGACTGGAAATACAACTTGCTGGTATATATTGGCTCATTGGTGTACAACTTGATGATCATCTTTTGGTGAACAAACAGCTGTTGTTTCATTTTTGCTTTGAGTTGCTATATTGATGCAGAAATATGATCACAGATAAATTTGCTTATGTACCAAACTACCACACAATATTCAACATGGCTGGTTTGTTTGTTGTATCTTAGGTTACCGAGTGGTTACTAGATGGTGTGAAACCTGACCATTCTCAGGGGCAAGCACCAGGTAGTGCCCAGATCTTCACACCATGTAGAGCCAGCCACTTCAGATTGACAACCACCAAGGCGCTCCGACAAGAGATGTGGGTCTACATGCATGCGACGCCTGGACCAACCTGTTCATACATCAAGATGGGTTGCTGCATAACAGCCCAGACAACGGGTAAGATAAAAGGAGTGCATCGAAAACATTCAAGAGAAATGCATAGTTTCACATGATCTACCATTAATTCTGTAATAACTGGGGAAACATCATCATTTGGAACATATAATCAGTTTTGACATGCATCATTCAACACGCTTCAACTTTTGTTTACAGCTACCCAAAGGGTCAAACAGAGAATCAAATAGAGCCAAAGACATTTTATGATACAGCAACACAAGTCATTCATACATGAGACATTTATTGCGAGCTTCTGAAGGCAAAATATTCATACCTACGTAGAAGGACCTGACAGACAAACAAAACGAAGAAGCTACAATTTTTAGTGCAGTGTTGAGAATACAAGTAAAAAGACTTGTTCCTTTCATATCAAGTTCTACGCCGTAGACAGCAGCATGCCAAGATCCTAAATATGTACCAAACCCCAACAAATATCATATATAGTAGAACAATGGCCTAACAAGCAAACCACGGGGACAAAAATTTCAACAACAGGATCGTCACAATCAAAAGATTTGGTGGTCAGAAGATCACCACACCATAGACAACATGGCCACATAACTAAGCCTTTGATCATTGGCGCGATACCAGCAACACAATCAGACATGGCTCGATGCCAGCAACACAATCGGCCACGGCTCAATAACCAGGCCATCTAAGAGCATTCTCAGGGAGGGCATGGGCAGGATATTGTGGAGACGATAGGGACGTGCTTCTTATAGGGAAGGCAACGACAACAATTGAGAAGGCGAAGATGGTGAGGGGAATCAGATGATGGGAGAGTGATTGTGCTGAAGAAGATGGGAGGCGTTTTCACAATGTTCCATGTGAGAAATGATAGCGCCGTATGGTTATATAAACTACATTAGATATTAATATGAAGAATTAACATATGAATACACTATATCACTCTAATAGGGAGAGGATGGGGATGACATATGGTACAGATCAAACTTCTTATTACTTCTTTCCTGCAATCCCTCTCCATATAGTGATACAGTAATAGGCTGGATGACATATGGTACAGATCAAACTTTATACTCAACTAACATTTCAACATCTCCATGTAGCATTAATTCTCAGTCTATCACTGTATCACAATTACATATTATACTGTTTGACTCAAGATTTCAAACAAAACAGAAAGAATCCATTGAGGAAAAATAACCATTGATGCCCTTATGGAGAAGTGCATATGAACATAAAAGGTGAAGGAAAATGCACCTAAATTACATTCTATCTACTGATTAATTATTGTAAAGTTGATAATCTATTTCATCTTTTCTTTGGGGGATCAGATGAGTTTTAAGCGTCACTGGGATATCTGCTAACCAACTGAAATGTGTTTCTGCCGACCTAGAATTCCTCGTTCGCGTTTCTAGAAAATGACGCACCATCACAATACCATACCTTCACTTGATCCAAGTGTAAAAATCTGTAGGTTTAAATGAAAAATTTGTCAGCGGATGATGTAGGTGTATACGAAAGATTGCTCCAACTTCAGAAAACATTCCTCAAATCAAACATTGACAAAACTTTACATGGTGATGGTGGACCAATCAAAAACAAGGATGCATGTAAGATAACATGTTCAATAGACTGCTAATTTATATACCGAACCACAAAACATCGGAACAAATTAAAGTCGTAGCTCATTTATACACCACACTGCAGAACGTCAGAACAAGTCGTCCTTAACTTGAACACCACACTGCAGAACATCGGAGCAAGTCAGCCAATGCATCTGTTAACACAAATTAAGGGTGTCTATCTGCTGATCTACTCATGACACAAGTGACCCATTTGCTATACCAGAAGTAACTCTAGTTCTCTATAATGTGTAGATCTCTATAACTCTACAATTAAAACTAAAGCCAGTAAAATCACAAGATTTACTACTAAAACTTACAGTGTTGGGAAAAAAGAAATAAAAAAACTATACTGTAAGTCAAGTACAATGCAAATAGTACCACTCGTTCTATATAACCACAAAGATCTCTATAATTGTAAGAAAGACATTTGCAGCACACCCAAAAATCAACTACAACAATAATATGTACTAAAAAATACAGCTAAAATCAGTTAATCGCAAAATTCACGCACTAAAAGTTTGCAAACAACTCATTCAATCACTTGAGTCAGTAATGGAGGGATAAAGATTCAGGAACAACCAGGTAGGCGGTGCAAAATGGCAAATATTAAGAGATAAAAACAGAAACATTGTGTGCAAATATTCTATTTACTAGGAAGCAAAATGGCTTTACCTATCCTATTTTTAGAGACATCTGATCGGTAAATCCCAAGGCTTGTAAACTAATTTCATGAATGACACAATGAGTATAGAGAGAAAAGGTATGAATCATATACTGGTTGATGAAATAGAACAAATTTGCTCACAAATAGCTAGCACCATTTCTCTAAAGGAAGGAATTCGCCGGGTCGCAATTCAAGCGCAACAGTAGCCAAACTGGTAGAAGGCTCGTCTGAAAAGGAAAGAACAATAAAAAGGAAAATAAAAAATCACAACCTAAAAAGTGAATGAACTACACAAAAAAGATTGTTTTGTTCTATCTTTTTATTGACAGATGTGTTAATATTTTTTAACAATTACCAATGAGTCCAGGGTGGCTAGTTTCTCCCCGAGGATGGACATGGTCACAATTCATTTTGCTCGTTGTGGCATCCCTGCTAAATGAATCATATCAACATGTTCTGTTTCGAGGATTCACTTGTAAGTTAATATGTTATTGTCAACATCTCCAAAGCGTTTTATTTCATCAGCTCGTTCTAATACTTCACTCAAATCTGAACGTTTTTAGCCTGAGCAAAATGCAATGCAACCCTATGTTACACGAATATTTTTATAAGAACAAACAAAGTTATAACTAGAAACTCACTTCAGCAGGATGCAGATCTGTTGTTACTCCCTTCTTTATTTTTTTTGCCTATTATCGTAGCTTTTCAAGCTCTCTAATATGAGAATCTCTTTCGAGCTTTGTGGTACATAAAAAAATCATTCATTAAAGTTACTCCTTACTCCGAACAAAGCTGCATTTCGTCCAAACTAGTCCCAGCTCCAAGTAATGTTATTGATTAATTTCCAATGCAGTAGTAGGCGAGTATATGAGTACAAATATATATAATACAACAAGAATTATGGGTTTCACGTTAAAAGAATGAGCATGCTGATTATAAATAATATATAATTCCTATATGCATGTATCCCTGGCTAGGCTCATAGTTCTTAGCATATTTAGAAACTCATGAAATCGTTATCATGTGTTTATGGACAGTCAAGTAAACATGGTTTTTAGTGTTCCTGGACAATGAAGTAAACATGGTTGTATCACTATCATGTGTTCCTGCACAATCAAGTAAACATGGTTTTATGTGTTCCTGAACAATCAAGTAAAATGGTTTCACCCAAAGACTCACCACATATGCACAAATATCTGAACTAAACTTGGACAAAATATTTGGAATTAACTGCTGCTCATGTGGTCATCAATAAAATGATTAGTAGCCTGGATTGGGCTGGCTGCACTGTCATTCACCTTCTGCTCAATCTGGTATAGACCATCCGCCTAATGTGTTTGTAGTTGTGGTTTCGGCCATCCCCCGTGCATCATGGTAGAACTCGACACATCGTCGGGGACCCTACCTTCCAACCTGCACGTAGCAGTGCGACCATTTCAGTAAGCAACGACCAGGCTTCACACAAATTTCAAAAGGAAAAAAATAGAATTATATTCACCTTTAGGATGTTATGAACACTTCAGAGTATTAATCTACACATATAACTTTCAGTTTGGTGGTCATGCTGGTAAACATTTCAGAAACTTAATCAAAGTTTTGCACATAGTTTACATCCAAAAACAAAATCGGGACTAAAGGCCCTCCACGTGCCTGCTGCCTGGAGGTCCACCTTTAGTCCCGGTTGGTAACACCAACCTGTACTAAAGGAAATTTTATGATTTTTTTTTGAATTTGTTTTTTGAATTTTTTTCCTGATTTTCAAATTTCTAAATTATTTTAACCTCTAATCTCTAATCACCCCTCATCACTGCTCAATTTAACCTCTAATCTCTAATCACCTCTCATCATTCCAAATCATCTAACTTCCCGGACGGTCACTCATCCTCTCACTACCCTAGCCTGAGCACGCTTAACTTCCGGGTTCTATTCTCCCTCGTTTCCAAGTCTGCACTTGTTGTTTTCCTGACAATAGTAAGACGTCAATCCTATTAACCCTCAGGAGTTTAGCTTGAGCATGAAGTCACACATTTCACTGTTTCAGTTTGAAACTATTGTTCTAAAAAACTAATATTTCTTGAATAAGCAGTTTGACCATTGTTTGACCACAGTTTGACCAGATTTGACCAAAATTCAAAAAAAACTGAAATAATTATTTAGTAACACTAATATTTTTGAATAATTATTTAGTAACACTAATACTTCTTGAATAAGTAGTATGACCATAGTTTGACCACAGTTTGACCAGATTTGACCAAAATTCAAAAAAACTGAAATCGTTATTTAGTAACACTAATATTCTTGAATAATTATTTAGTAACACTAATACTTTTTGAATAAGTAGTTTGACCAGATTTAACGAAAATTAAAAAAACTGAAATTTGAGCATACCTTTTTTTCCTTTTAGAATTTGAGAATTCTAAAAATTTACAAACAGGCCGTAGGTAGGTAGCCTAGCATGCATCCATCGACGCAAACGTAGTTGATCCACTCATGGACTCATGCACTCCAGTCTGTTCTTTGATGGTGAGTAACCATGGAGGCCACCACGCTCAGGGCCCAGCTCAACACCCACATCACCTCCATGTACGCCACGGTAAGTCCCACCCTGGCGTACATGGAGGCGAGATGGGGATTGAGCTGAGTCATGAGTGCGGCGGCCTCAATGGCAATGCGGTGACTCCGAGAGGAGTGTTGGGAGACTATGAGGGAGAGTACGTGAGGGCGGATTCGTGATTGTTGCGACGACGACGTAGTTGATGAGGATAGGAGAGGAGCGCATGCTATAAAACTTGAATCACGAGTCTCTCTCAAGTAGCCTTTTGGCAAGTAATTATCACTTACTCTACTGGCTTTTGGCAGGGACTAGCCTTTGGCAGATACGGCACAATTACTCTACTGGCTTTTGGCAAGGACTATCTTTTGGCAGGTACGGCTCAATTACTCTGCTGGCTTTTGGCATGGACTGCTCAATTATAGTATCTAATGATGGACGGCGCTTCTTGTGTTTTTTTCACATGCATGCAAGGTATATATACATCTTATAGTGTCTGTTGTACATGGAAAATTAAGGAGTATAGCTAGCATGCAATGCAGTTCTATGTTGGACCATTTCATGCGCATGAGCTAAGTATTGTTGCAAAGTATAGCTGCGACTATGTATACATATGTGTGATCAAAAGGGGTATATCTACACCTACCATCCATCAGAGAATTGCCCCTAAAGTTGCGATAAATTACACCCAATCCCACCGATAAGTGAAAAAAGGATTCATTTCAGCATCTGTCATCACCTTTAGTTCATACTAGCACAAATGCCCATGTGTTGCAATTGGTGAAAACAAATAACACTTCCCTGGCCCAATGGCTCAAGACCCCCTCCTCCTCCTCCCACAACCCACCGTCACACATGATAACATCAACAAACTCTTTGAAATCTTCCATGCTGCCATGAAAAGGTGTGTTGCACAAAAACATAAACATGAATAGTGTTTAGGACTGTGGAATTTGAATCACAGAAATACCTACCTGGTTGCGAGTATCTCTTCACGCCTTTGTTGGCGTTGCGTAGTGATGCCCGAGAATACATCATTATACCAAAAATAGTGAAGTCCATTTTAGTAATGTCTTTGCCGTGAGGCAACACAAATTTCCATGAACCCGTGTTAGCTAAGTTGAGGTACTGTGTAGCGTAGCACTATTCGTATCAAATGATATTACGAGCATTGCACAAGATTCTCCATCCATGATTAATATAATAGTAGTATGTTACAAAGAGGAATGAGAAAAAGATAGAAAGCTAAGAGTTTTTTTTTTTGAAAAGTGAGCAAAAAGGCTACTCAGCCAACTCCAGTTTTTGGAAACATGAGCATCATTGGATCAAGATGTTTGCACTATCCAGTTCTGAAATTCTTCTGAATACTTGTTCTTCATCTTTATTTTAAGGATATGTAAGTCATTTTTAAAGTATATCTCCAATTTTGGACCGTTGGTGGGATATTCCTGAATACTAGCCCATTTCATTGGATCCAGAGACTCCAACATCCTAGCATAACCACTTCCATTCCAAAGTGGGAAGGTAGTTCTACTTTCGCAAGTATGGTTTCCTCAAATACATATGTGCCACTTTTTTGTTGGGTATCCCATCAGAGTATTCCAGCATCTTTGAGCATAGTTGTAATCTCAAAGCATATCCATGACTCACCAAGCTCACCACAGAGTGTTGGGCATTAAGTGTAACACCAAGCACCATGACTCCGGTTGTTGCATACCTCATTGACACCGACGACGATGATGAAGAGCCGGTTCTGTAGAAGCCGAGGCGCACCCATGAAAGCAAGGCAACGGGCTCCTGGAACGCATCGGCCGTGCACAACTTCTCCTCCGATGAGAGGACTAATTAACTCCTTGTTAGCTCTAATTAGCTAGTTTTAATCTATCGATAAAGTTGTACCTACTTTCATTTAAAGTAGTATGATGTTTAGCAGTGAGGTGTTATGTATAATTAATTAATTATTCACTATATGTGTCTCAAATATATTATATATAGATTTTCACTAGGGCTAAAAGGCTCATTGGTTTGATGAGTTAAGATAAGCAGAGAAGTTAGTATTTTTTTTGGCATTAAGATGGATGAGAGGTGGCAAAATGTAGCGATATTACGCGTTTGATATCCTTTAATTTCTTATTACATTGAATTCGAATATTAGTACATATAGAAGTCACTACAAGAAATATGTCAACTTGTGACCTTGACTATTGGTCATTGAAAGGTCATTGTTTTTCATTTGCGACCTTTTTGTGACCAAAAACAGAAGGTCAAAAGCTGGCGGTCGTAAACTGAAATTAACGACCTTCTCTGTGAGAAGGTCGTAGACATTTACGACCAAAACAGAAGGTCGTTGAACCCATGAACTTTTGTTTTGGTCACTGGCTGTCTGCCCAGGCCACGTCGGATCCGACATGACAATCTGCCGTGGCAAAGTTACAACCAATTCAAAAGGTCACTGACAAGATCCAGCCCGGTCCGATTAAGTGTTTTAGATGGGCCGAGCCCAACAATTCAGCCTTTTATATATTTTTTCCCTATTAATTTTGGTCAGCTACATGGGCCGGGCCCAACATTATAGCCTTTTTATTTTTGGGCTGTAGCCTTTGTTTTTCTTTTTTTATGCACCTTTTGTTTTTGGGCTGTAGACTTTGTTTTTCTTTGTTTTTCTTTGTTCTGTCAAGGTCATGTTCTTCATATTTCAATATACCAATATGGAAAACGGACGCAATACTTCAAATAACAGCAAGAAGCAATCTGCTACATCATATAACATACATACAAATGTGATCAGCATCAAGTTTACAATTAGATAACAGCTCTACAAGTGTACAGTCNGACCAAAACAGAAGGTCGTTGAACCCATGAACTTTTGTTTTGGTCACTGGCTGTCTGCCCAGGCCACGTCGGATCCGACATGACAATCTGCCGTGGCAAAGTTACAACCAATTCAAAAGGTCACTGACAAGATCCAGCCCGGTCCGATTAAGTGTTTTAGATGGGCCGAGCCCAACAATTCAGCCTTTTATATATTTTTTCCCTATTAATTTTGGTCAGCTACATGGGCCGGGCCCAACATTATAGCCTTTTTATTTTTGGGCTGTAGCCTTTGTTTTTCTTTTTTTATGCACCTTTTGTTTTTGGGCTGTAGACTTTGTTTTTCTTTGTTTTTCTTTGTTCTGTCAAGGTCATGTTCTTCATATTTCAATATACCAATATGGAAAACGGACGCAATACTTCAAATAACAGCAAGAAGCAATCTGCTACATCATATAACATACATACAAATGTGATCAGCATCAAGTTTACAATTAGATAACAGCTCTACAAGTGTACAGTCCACCACATGAGTATCACATGAGCCATACAAGTTCTGCTACATCACACATACAAATAGGATCAGCCTAAAGGGTTTCATTACTCCCAGAACTAGCTCCAATGAGCTAGAACTATGCTTCTTCCAACTTCTTTGTCTTGATGCTCGTGAAGAAACATGAAAGGCCAGCATCTGCACGTTATAGAACAAAAATGATTAGGAACAAAATAAAAGTAAATCTAACAGCATATTTACTCTGCAAAGAACCACAACATATTTCTGCAGAAAAAGAACATGTATGCAAACCAGCCACCAAACAAATAATGAGCTGGTTCATCTTGTACCAGAATAAAAAAGAACACCGACAAGGAATAGAAGCATTCCTTGGTTTTCAAGCACACCAATTCATAAACATGATTTGGATATGAAAAAGACAAACATAGCAACAAGAGATAATCATAGCAAGTCAGCCATCCTACTATTCAATAAATGGTTCGATTTCACCGTAACAAAACACTTAACAACCTCAACACTGGTATTTTTGCTTGCTGCAATCTAGACAACATCACAAGTTCTATGATGCATCCAAACTAGTGAACTTTGTGCATAGATCGGATCAAATCGAAGAGAGAAGGGGAAGGGAAGGGCTACCTTGAGGATCAATTCGAATAAGCCTGCTTCTTCCTACCATCTTCTTGTGAACAGCCTTCTTCTTCCTGCCATCAGCGAAAAGCTTTTTAAGGAGTACAACAGGAGAAATGTTTCATACAGCGGAAAGGGGGACTTGATCAACATCCACTAACTTCACAAAAGAAAACACCTATCCATGCAATAATTTCCCCCCGATTTAATAAGATGGCATGCCTGTTAAAAAAAATTAGGCTCATTTACTTCTTCATGGGATTCAGATAAAAAAAGGGTTCAAAAAGGGACCTATCCAAGAACCACATGTTAAGATCTGGAGAATGGACGTTAATTCTTTGACCATCGACATTCCCTGATCAAGGTAAACTGTAGCCAACTAGCTGATTGACCAATCAGAAAATGTATAAAGTAACCACCAATGCAACAGATTATGTTCTACTTCTAACGCATTCATTCATAAGCAAAACATGGTGAACTGGAATCGAGAACTCATCGACAAAGGGAGACTTGATCCACATCCAACAAATAGACACGAGCTAGATTTGAGGAAGTCAGTCAAACAAATCTGTAAAACTAAGCATTCATGCCTGCTGGATTTGTAAGAAATTAGTTGATCCACCAAACGGGAAATAACATTATGAAGAATATACTGATTAAGTTTGAGCATTTTCTGTATCCGTCCAAAACTTGTGTGTTGTTCATAAGCATGGAGATGTATTGAAGTACCTAGCACCTTATCTGTCTCTAGATTGTTAGAAAGAAAAAAAAAATGACGCTACAAAGAAACATGCAGAATCTGAACCAACAACTTATTTGGAGGCACCTACCTAATTAATAACAAGAAAAGCAGAGCATATGTGCAAATTAGTTAGTGCTGGTAGGTACTAGTTGTTCAAGAAAGAAAGTAGGGAAATCAATCATTTTCCCACAGCCGATGAGCTGAGTTCACATGGTCAATCTATCTGTTCAACTACAGTAGTATTTGTTGCAACCCTAGGATAAAAGCTTACTTTCTTTCTACTAGTACTACCTAGGAGAATGGCTTTACAACACTAACGAACTTTGAGCACTTTCTGCTCTATCTGTCCAAAAATAACTGTGTGTTGTTCATAAGCATGGAGATTTATGAAAGTAGCTAGCTACCACCTTATCTGTCTCTAGATTGTTAGGAAGAAAAAATGACGCTACACACAGGCCACATCATTAAATTAAATGCCTGCTGGATAAAAATGTCATATATATTGCCGAAATATCATTGACATGCTCAATCGGCTGACTTTTAAGTAACTTGGTCAACTACAACAGCTAGTTCTGAGCAATCAATAGTAACGAGGTGCAAGGGACAAATGAATATGAGCTTGGTTAGAACTGAACAAATAACACAGGGGCACAATACCAATCCTACACACTTCACTTCTATGCTTGTACGAATATGATAGCAGTACAAGGTAACCCTGCAAGCTTTGACTTGTTCATACAGATCCCTCTAAAATTCTTGGGACAAGTGCATCACATATTCGTCAACTTAGCAGCAGAAGTAGTAAGCACAGGAAGAGGGGGAGGGAGATGGAGGAGCTACCTGCCGCGGTCGTAATGGAAGCAGAGGAGCAGACCCTCCCCCATGAGCAAAACAGGTCTGCCGGCTAGGACGCCCCTACTCCTCCGCCTCCTCGAGCAGGAGACCCCCTTCCCCTACTGCTGCTTGGCGCGCTGCATCACTAGTCACCTCCTCATGCAAGAAGTACACAATAAAAAGACAGACAGTCAGTAAGGTACATTTTCACAGCAATAGAAGCTTAAAATTAACAGAAATACACACATCAAATGAAGTCACTTAGATACTTAAGTCCAGCACATGATCGCCTGTAGCAGGCTCGCCTGGCCGCTCGGACAATATCCTCGATCTGCAAGGGCAAAAACAAGAGTAAGTTTTGGTCACGTTAAAAAGATGATGATATAAAAAAATGATCGCCGACTCGTCATATGAACAGTGCATGCCTTGTTGTAATAACGTTCAAACTGTGCATTATTTACAATGTCATTACCTTGTCACTGTGTATATCTCGACCAATAAATAAGCCACTAACATGTTCTAGCTTCTCCCTTGAGGCGTGAATATATATGGTATATCTTCCCTCATGACCCTACAGAGACAGCAGCAGAAGACAAGAACAAATAACTCTGAGCAAAATGTGATGACAAAAGAATCATGACAGTGCTGAAAAGATCGATACTTCTACGTAGAACATAAAATCAATGAAATTGTCACGAAGTATCATTCTTAAAACAACTAAAACTAATATAAAAAAATTTAAGAGTGCTCCTGATTTAAATCTTAGAAATAATAAAACCTTAATTGAACTTGACATGTCACAATCTTGTAACAAAAAAAGTGAAGTATGAACTATATCTAAAGCTATTTAGATATAGAAGATTTTGTTTCCCCTGAAAAAGTACAAGGTCCCACATACACACGAAATAGTGGCAAGTGTGGGATGTTAGTTAGGTCGGCGTGTACCTACGCGGTGCATATCAGCTTCTCCTTTATTCAAACGAATATGAATGGCAATTCACATGATGCATCAGGCGTTGTGTTGCCATCTCCATCATCGCGATAATATTTCTTTACCTGAGTAAGGTAGGAGACCCTGAACTAGTCGCGGCAAGGACCAGGTCAAGGTCGTACACTGACAGCAAGTTGTTCTTGGTATGAAAGTATACTATTGATGCGCGTATCAGTGCCCAAATTTTCGTAAAGTAATCGCCACTTGCGTGCTCAATCATGCGTACATACCACGCATTCAGTGCAAATGTCAATGATATCTGTACATGCAAAGGAGAGCAAATAAGATTGCTGAACAACACGCATTAAACAGAGCAGCAAGAAACAAAGCCCGGTCTTATTTCACCATCACGGAATTTTCAGTAGAGCCAGCGGCTGCTTCCAGCCATGCTTTTCACCGGTGTCCAGATCAACCGAGGTTTAGACTAATCGCCAGGCGATAATGGCACTACGTACGGCTGTACTGTCAGCAACAGTATACCAAAACAGAGGAGAAGACGCATTGACCAGACTACTTGTACTGTCAGTTGGTAATTAACTAACCAAACCATGCTACCTGCTGCCCGTAGCAGCCCCATCTAGCCATCGTGATCGATCTGTTGGTAGTAGGCTCGCTCTCTCACGCCAAGCAGCATGCATCAACGATTTACTGGGCACATCGGCCCAGCAAAATCAAACTAAACCAATCAGCGGGTACATGATCGGGAGGGGGAGGGCGGCGGGGCCGGCGGCGCACCTGTGAGGTCTTGACGAAGAACTGCATCTTCCTGCTGCTCGTGCGTGCGGGAGGGAGTCAAGATGGTCGCGTGAGAATGACGGAGCAGGAGCGGAAGCAGAAGAAAACGACGGGTGGGTGTCTGCGGCTCGGATCCGGAAGCCGGACCTCCATCGAGGTTGCGGCTCACCACGGCGACGACGTTGGCAAGGCCACCGGGGTGTGGGTCAGAGCGGAGGACCTCAGGCGTCCATGGCGGCCTCCTTGCACAGAGAAGTACGGAGGGGATTGAGACTTGAGAGAAAAAAAGGAAGACACAAACAGAGGGAGGAAGAAGAGCGGGGGAACACGTCGACCTACAGGACTTTGATCGACGGCGGAGCTGCTCCGTGAGGCGCGAGGCCGAGGCAGCGGAGACCGAGGCTGGATCGCGTTGGATCTCCCTCCCTCGGGTTCTTCTCTCCGTTCTGGTGAGGGAAGGGGAGGGGCGAGAGGAGGAGGGCGTGGGGGAGAGACGTGTGAGAGAGGACAGTGAGGTGTTGGGGAAAGCATCTGCCCACGCTAGGTTAAAAAAGGCACGATCGATCCTTTCCAGAGTGGGCGAGGAGCGGTTGTTGGTCCACGTAAATTGTCGGTCGAGGAGAGGCAGTTCGATGAGAGCTAAGGTATCGATAATGTGGTTAAAGGCGTTAGCTTTTGACTGTCGAAAGGAGGAGTTGTTTTTGTCTGAGGGAAAGCGAAGGAGGCTGAAATCGCCGATGACAAGCCAAGGCACGTGGTCAGGTTGCGCGATGGAGAGGAGCTCGTCGAAGAAAGTTTGTTTGAGGGCACGTGTAGAAGGATCATAGATGTTAGTGATGGCGATATTTGGGGCACATGCGGTTGATCTTAGAGTTACGGTGAAGGAGAAAACTTTGTGCGAGTGCGAGATGACCTGGAGAGAGGAGGAGTTAACAGCGGTTATGGTGCCGCCGGCCGTGCCAATTGCGGGCAGAGGAAAGGCTTGGTCGAGGTGGAAGGGGAGAAAGGAGCGGAGCTTGGCGTCGGTGTAGGATTCTAGTTTGGATTCTTGCAGGAGAGCAACGTGAGGGTTGATCGCTAACAGTTCAGAGAGGACAGCGTTACACTTGTCGTCATCGCCTAGGCCACGTACATTCCAGGAGCAAACAGAGATTACATCATTACTCATAAAAGGTTTTTCGACACCATAAGTGGACGGCGGAAAGGGCGAAGGAGCACAAGAGCCCTACTACATCAGTCGAGACAGCAGATAGCCAAAAGAAAGGCAACGCACACAGAGTCCAAAAGAGCAGCGCGACATTACGCACGTGACAAGTAACAGAGACGGATGCTAACTTGCAGTGGGCCCCAGACATCCGAGGGCCGTGCATGGCTGGGGCAGCGATCATGGCTCGGTGTCGTCACCAGAGGCGGCCTCCTCGGAGGAGAGGATGGCGTCGAGGTGGCTGTCGTCCGCGCCACAGAGGAACACGATCGTGGCAAAGTCCTCGGCCGAGGCGGGATGGTCGTCTGGAGCATCCAGGCGGGCTTCCTGGATAGCACGTCCAATGGTTGTGTCCACGTCGGAGGCGGAGAGGCGAGCCACCTTGGCCTTGACAGCTCTTGCGAGCATGAGGGAGTACTTGGTTTCCTTAGCAGCAAGACATGCGCTCTGATGACCCACAAGTATAGGGAATCTATCGTAGTACTTTCGATAAGTAAGAGTGTGGAACCCAACGAGGAGTAGAAGGAAACGATAAGCGGTTTTCAACAAGGTATTCTCTGCAAGCACTGAAATTATAGATAACAAATAGTTTTGTGATAAGATAATTTTTAACGAACAACAAGTAACAAAAGTAAATAAAGTGCAGCAAGGTGGCTCAATCCTTTTTGTAGCAAAGGACAAGCCTGGACAAACTCTTATATAAAGAAAAGCGCTCCCGAGGACACATGGGGATTATCGTCAAGCTAGTTTTCATCACGTTCATATGATTCGCGTTCGGTACTTTAATAATTTGATATGTGGGTGGACTGGTGCTCGGGTGCTGTTCTTACTTGAACAAGCATCCCACTTATAATTAACCACTATTGCAAGACTACGCAACTACAACAAAAGTATTAAGGTAAACCTAACCATAGCATGAAATATATGGATCCAAATCAACCCCTTACGAAGCAACGCATAAACTAGGGTTTAAGCTTCTGTCACTCTAGCAACCCATCATCTACTTATTACTTCCCAATGCCTTCCTCTAGGCCCAAATAATGGTGAAGTGTTATGTAGTCGACGTTCATATAACACCACTAGAGGATAGACAACATACATCTCATCAAAATATCGAACGAATACCAAATTCACATGACTACTAATAGCCAGACTTCTCCCATGTCCTCAGGAACAAACGTAACTACTCACAAAGCATATTCATGTTCATAATCAGAGGGGTATTAATATGCATATAGGATCTGAACATATGATCTTCCACCAAATAAACCAACTAGCATCAACTACAAGGAGTAATCAACACTACTATCAACCTACAGGTACCAATCCCGGACTTAGAGACAAGAATTGGATACAAGAGATGAACTAGGGTTTTGAGAGGGGATGGTGCTGGTGAAGATGTTGATGGAGATTTCCCTCTCCCGATGAGAGGAGCGTTGGTGATGACGATGGCGATGATTTCCCCCTCCCGGAGGGAAGTGTCCCCGGCAGAACAGCTCTGCCGGAGCCCTAGATTGGTTCCGCCAAGGTTCCACCTCGTGGCGGCGGAGTCTCGTCCCGAAAGCTTTCTTATAATTTTCGTTCGGACGAAAGACTTCATATACCAGAAGATGGGCATCGGAGAGTCAACAGGGGGCCCACGAGGCAGGGGGGCGCGCCCAGGGGGGTAGGGCGTGCCCCCCGCCCTCGTGGCCAGGTGGAGGCCCCCCTGACGTGGATTCTTCTTCCAGTATTTTTTATTATTTCCAAAAATAACTTTCATGGAGTTTCAGGACTTTTGGAGTTGTGCAGAATAGGTCTCTAATATTTGCTCCTTTTCCAGCCCAGAATTCCAGCTGCCGGCATTCTCCCTTCTTATGTAAACCTTGTGAAATAAGAGAGAATAGGCATAAGTATTGTAACATAATGTGTAATAACAGCCCATAATGCAATAAATATCGATATAAAAGCATGATGCAAAATGGACGATCCCCCAAGCTTAGACCTCGCTTGTCCTCAAGCGAAAGCCGATAACGATAAATATGTCCACATGTTTAGAGGTAGAGGTGTCGATAAAATAAAATACGGACATGAGGGCATCATGATTATTCTCATAACAGCAACATATATGGATATTGTCATATGATCTATTATGCTCAAGTAATAATCCATTCACAATGCAAAGTATGAATCAGAAACTTTATTGAGAACTAACAAACTATAATCTCAGTCATTGAAGCAATTGCAATTTATCATAACATCAAAAAGAGTCTATGTCAGAGCTTTCTAGCAAGTCCACATACTCAACTATCATTTAGTCTTTCATAATTGCTAACACTCACGCAATACTTGTGGTTACGGAGTTTTAATCAGACACAAATAAAGATAGGGGCTTATAGTTTCGCCTCCCAACCTTTTACCTCAAGGGTAATGCCAACAATAATAGTTCATGCTAACCCATATCCAATTAGATATATCTATCAGGATCTTTCGAACACACTGTGCTTGCCAAAGGATAAAATATAAAAAAGGAAAGGTGAAGATCACCATGACTCTTGCATAAGGTAGAAGGTAATAATAAAAGATAGGCCATTCGCAGAGGGAAGCAGAGGTTGCCATGCGCATTCAGGGTTGGATGCACAAAATCTTAATGCGAAAGAACGTCACTTTATATTGCCACTTGTGATATGAACCTTTATTATGCAGTCCGTCGCTTTTATTTCTTCCACATCACAAGATCGTATAAACCTTATTTCCTCCACACCAATCAATCATACATATGTAGAGAGCAATTTTTATTGCTTGCACCGATGACAACTTACTTGAAGGATTTTACTCAATCCATAGGTAGATATGATGGACTCTCATGGCAAAACTGGTTTAAGGGTTTTTGGAAGCACAAGTAGTATCTCTACTTGGTGCAGAGAATTTGGCTAGCATGAGGGGGAAAGGCAAGCTCAACGTGTTGGATGATCCATGACAATATACTTTATCTCAGATATAAGAAAATATAACCCATTACGTTGTCTTCCTTGTCCAACATCAACTCTTTAGCATGTCATATTTTAATGAATGCTCACAATCATAGAAGATGTCCAAGATAGTATATTTATATGTGAAATCTCTCTTTCTTTATTACTTCCTATTAATTGCAACGATGACCAAAGCTATGTTTGTCAACTCTCAACAATTTTTAATCATCATACTCTTTCTATGTGAAGTCATTACTCTCCATAAGATCAATATGATCTCTTTTTATTTCTTTTTATTATTTTCTCTTTTCTTTTATTCACTCAAGATCATGGCAAAATAATCAAGCCCTTGACTCAACACTAATCTTTATTATATAGCTCACGGACTCGATTACATAGAGAGATCATAAAGCAAAACTCAAAACTAGATCATACTAAAACTTTATTCTACTAGATCAAGATACTACTAAATAGGATCGAACTAAGAAAAGACGGTAAAGATAGGAGTGTGATGATGATACGATACCGGGGCATCTCCCCCAAGCTTGGCAGTTGCCAAGGGGAGTGCCCATACCCATGTGATTATGTCTCCTTCTTCGGGGATGGTGATGTGATATTCTTGGCGATAATGCCCCTCAGGATACGATTCTCTTCCTCGAGCTTATTGAGTTGCCGATTGAGATCCATTATCTCCTTACGAAGCTTTCATGTAACGGCTAAAGCTCCTTGCACCCAAGGGTGTTGCATAGCTGCGGGAGAACAAGTGACACTCTTCTTCATATTCTCATAAGAAAGGAATCTAACATTGGAAGGGATAACCAAGTTTGGAATGGCTGAGCTCTGTATTTCCCCCATCGTGAACCCAGCTCGGAAGCGAGAAGTGACTTCTTGATCCTCCATGGCATCTATCCTCATCAAATCAGCCTCCATCTCTTCCTCCGTTGCTGGCCCAAAGTGGTCAGCATCGCTGTTTGTCCTTGGTCTCGATGCCGGATGAGACACCCGGCTCTCCCCGACTGACCCTTGAGAAGACATCTTGCTCTAATCTGCAACAGCAATAGCTCGAAACAAAAACAGAGGATATTTGCGTGATACAAAAGTCAAAACCTTCGGGGGATTATATAATGAATTTTTACCGACCAAAATATGTATCGTGCAAGAAAACGGAGTCCGGAGAGCGCACGAGGTGCCCACGAGGCAGGGGGCGCGCCCAGGGGGGTAGGGCGCACCCTCCACCCTCGTGGAGGCCTCGTGTCCTTCCCGGACTGCTTCTTATTTTTCTATTTTTCTAAATATTCCAAAACGGAGAAATATTGCCATTAGAACTTTTTTGGAGTCGGTTCACTTACCGTACCACATACCTATTTCTTTTCGGAGTCCGAAACGCTCTGGAAAGTGTCTCTTATGTATTCCTCCGGTGTTACGGTTTCAATAACATTAGTTTCAACATTTATAGGATTACCTGAGATATAATGTTTGATTCTTTGACCGTTCCACCTTCGGATTTGTGCCTTCGAAGTTGTTGATTTTTATGGCACCGGAATGATAGACCTCCTCCTTAACGTAAGGGCCTTCCCATTTAGAGAGAAATTTTCCTGCAAAAAATCTTAAACGAGAGTTGTATAGCAATACATAATCACCTACATTAAACTCGTGCTTTTGTATTCTTTTGTCATGCCATCTTTTAACTTTTTCTTTAAATAATTTGGCATTTTCATAGGCTTGTGTTCTCCATTCATCAAGTGAGCTAATGTCAAATAACCTCTTCTCACCGGCAAGTTTGAAATCATAATTGAGCTCTTTAATAGCCCAATAAGCCTTATGTTCTAGTTCGAGAGGTAAGTGACATCCTTTTCCATAAACCATTTTATACCGAGACATACCCATAGGATTTTTATATGCAGTTCTATAGGCCCATAATGCATCATCAAGTTTCGTGGACCAATTCTTTCTAGACCTATTAACAGTCTTTTGCAAAATTAATTTGAGCTCTCTATTGCTCAATTCTACTTGACCACTAGACTGCGGGTGATAAGGAGATGCAATTCTATGATTAACATCTTATTGAGCAAGCATTTTTCGCAAAGCACCATGAATAAAATGTGAACCACCAGCAGCCATTAAATATCTAGGGACTCCAAACCTCGGAAAAATAACTTCTTTAAGCATTTTAATAGATGTGTTATGATCAACACTACTAGTTGGAATAGCTTCTACCCACTTAGTAATGTAATCAACAACAACTAAAATATGTGTATATCCATTGGAGGCAGGAAAAGGTCCCATGTAATCAAAGCCCAAAACATCAAATGGTTCAATAACAAGTGAATAGTTCATAGGCATTTCTTGGCGTCTACTAATATTACCAATTCTTTGACATTCATCACAAGATAGGACAAACTTACGGGCATCCTTGAAGAGAGTAGGCCAATAAAACCGGATTACAATACCTTATGTGCAATTCTATCTCCAGCGTGGTGTCCTCCATAAGCCTCGGAGTGACACTTGCGTGGGATCTGTTCATGTTCATGCTCAGGTACACAACGTCTAATAACACCATCTACTCCTTCTTTATAAAGATGTGGGTCATCCCAGAAGTAATGTCTCAAATCATAGAAAAACTTTTTCTTTTGCTGGTATGTGAAACTAGGTGGTATAAATTTAGCAACGATGTAATTAGCATAATCAGCATACCATGGAGCAGTACGAGAAGCATTTATGACATTTAATTGTTCATCAGGAAAGCTATCATCAATAGGTAGCGGGTCATCAAGAACATTTTCTAACCTAGACAAGTTGTCTGCACCGGGGTTCTCAACTCCCTTTCTATCAACATTATGCAAAACAAATTCTTGTAGCAAGAGAACCCATCTAATAAGTCTAGGTTTAGCATCTTTCTTTTCCCTAAGATATTTAATAGCAGCATGATCAGTGTGAATAGTTACTTCAGAATCAACAATATAAGGTCTGAACTTATCACAAGCAAATACAACTGCTAAGAATTCTTTTTCAGTAGTAGCATAATTTCTCTAAGCATTGTCTAGAGTTTTAATAGCATATTGAATAACATTTAATTTCTTATCAACTCTTTGCCCTAGAACAGCACCTATATCATAATCACTAGCATCACACATAATTTCAAAGGGCAAATTACAATCACGTGGCTGGACAATAGGTGCAGAGATCAATGCTTTCTTAAGTATTTCAAATGCTTCTACACAATCATCATCAAAGACAAACGGTATATCTTTTTGTAATAAATTAGTCAGAGGCCGAGAAATTTTTGAGAAGTCCTTAATGAACCTCCTATAAAATCCGGCATGACCAAGGAAACTTCTGATACCTCTGATGTCCTTAGGACATGGCATCTTTTCAATGGCATCAACCTTGGCTTTATCAACCTCAATACCTTTTTCAGAAACTTTATGCCCCAAGACAATACCTTCATTAACCATAAAGTGGCACTTTTCCCAATTCAGGACAAGATTAGTTTCTTCACATCTCTGCAAAACTCGATCAAGATTGATCAAGCAATCATCAAAAGAGGATCCATAATCGGAAAAATCGTCCATGAAAACCACACAAATCTTTTCACAAAAGTCAGAGAATATGGCCATCATGCATCTTTGAAAGGTAGCAGGTGCATTACATAAACCAAAAGGCATACGTCTATAAGCAAAAGTACCAGAAGAGCAAGTAAATGTGGTCTTTGATTGATCATCGGCTGACACAGGTATTTGAGAGAAACCAGAATAACCATCTAGAAAGCAAAAGTGTGTATGTTTGGATAATCTTTCTAGCATTTGATCGATAAAAGGCAAGGTGTAATGATCTTTTTTAGTAGCCTTATTTAATATGCGGAAATCAATTACCATCCAATAACCTGTAATAATTTTTTGCGGAATCAATTCATCTTTATCATTAGGAACGACAGTAATACCTCCCTTCTTAGGGACACAATGGACATGACTTACCCACTGACTATCGGTAACGGGATAAATTATACCTGCCTCAAGGAGCTTTAGTATTTCCTTTCTTACCACTTCTTTCATCTTAGGATTCAGCCGTCATTGATGATCACAAATTGGTTTGGCATCTTTCTCCAAATTTATTTTGTGTTGACATAGAGTGGGACTAATGCCCTTAAGATCATCAAGAGTATATCCAATAGCAGCGCGGTGCTTCTTCAGAGTTTTCAATAATCTCTCTTCTTCATGCTCTGAAAGGTTAGCACTAATAATAATAGGATATATCTTTTTCTCATCAAGATAAGCATATTTAAGAGTATCAGGCAACGATTTAAGCTCAAACACGGGATCACCCTTGGGTGGAGGAGGATCCCCTAGGATTTCAACAGGCAAATTGTGTTTCAGGATAGGTTCCTGTTTAAAAAATACTTCATCTATTTCCCTTCTTTCATTCATAAACATATCATTTTCATGGTCTAGCAAAAATTGTTCTAAAGGATCACTAGGAGGTTCGGCAATAGAAGCAAGACCAATAATTTCATTCTTACTAGGCAATTCCTCTTCACGGTGTTGTCTACTAAATTTAGAGAAATTAAACTCATGAGACATATCACCCAAGCCAATAGTAACGACATCCTTTTCACAGTCTATCCTAGCATTAACGGTGTTCAAGAAAGGTCTACCAAATATAATGGGACAAAAGTCATCTTGTGGGGAACCAAGAACAAGGAAATCAGTAGGGTATTTAACTTTCCCACACAAGACTTCAACATCTCTAACAATCCCAATTGGTGAAATAGTGTCTCTATTGGCAAGCTTAATTGTAACATCTATCTATTCTATGTCGGTAGGTGCAATATCATGGATAATTTCTTTGTATAAGGAATGAGGTATTGCACTTGCACTGGCACCCATATCACATAAGCCATGATAACAATGATCTCCTATTTTAACATAAATAACAGGCATGCCTACCACAGGTCTAAGTTTATCTTTAGCACAAGGTTTAGCAATTCTAGCAGTTTCATCATAGAAATAAATAACATGCCCATCAATATTATCAGACAAGAGATCTTTAACAATAGCAATATTAGGTTCAACTTTAATTTGCTCAGGAGGTGTATAAGTTCTAATATTGCTTTTACGGACCACAGTTGAAGCTTTAGCATGATCCTTTATCCTAATAGGGAAAGGTGGTTTCTCAACATAAGAAGTAGGAACAATAGGATCATTATAAGTGATAGTATTTTCTTCAACTTTAAAAGGTGCGGCTACTTTTACTTCTATGGGAGGATGATATTTAAACCACTTCTCCTTAGGGAGATCAACATAAGCAGCAAAAGATTCACAGAAAGAACCTACTATCTCAGAGTCAAGTCCATATTTAGTGCTAAACTTACGGAAAACATCGGTATCCATAAAAGATTTAACACAATCAAACTTAGGTGTCATACCTGACTCCTTACCTTCGTGGAGATCCCAATCTTCAGAGTTGCGTTTAATTCTATCCAATAAATCCTATTTGAATTCAATAGTCTTCATCATAAAAGAGCCAGCACAAGAAGTATCGAGCATGGTGTGATTGTTATCAGAAAGCCGAGCATAAAAACTTTGAATAATTATTTCTCTTGGAAGCTCATGATTGGGGCATGAATATAACATTGATTTAAGCCTCCCCCAAGCTTGAGCGATGCTTTCTCCTTCGCGAGGCCAAAAATTATATATATAATTGCGATCACGATGAACAAGATGCATAGGATAAAACTTCTGATGAAATTCCAATTTCAACGGTTTGTAGTTCCATGACCCCGTATCATCACATAGCCTATACCATGTCAATGCATCTCCCTTCAAAGATAAAGGGAACACCTTCTTCTTAATAACATCATCGGGTATACCTGCAATCTTAAATAATCCACAAACTTCATCCACATAGATTAGGTGCTCATCAGGATGCATTGTTCCATCTCTTGCAAAAGGATTAGCTAGCAGTTTTTCTAACATACCCGAAGGAATTTCAAAGTGGACATTTTCATTTTCAGTAGGTTCAGTAGGTTGAGGAGCAACTCTTTGCTCTACTGGACGGGGTGAAGATACCCCGAACAAGCCCCTCAGAGGATTACTTTCCATAGTAACAAGTGACAGTAAATTTCAGCACACTATATAAATTTTTCCTTACCAAATTCCACCTACCGAAGGCGCTTCAGTGCCTGGCAACGGCGCCAGAAAAGAGTCTTGATGACCCACAAGTATAGGGGATCTATCGTAGTCCTTTCATAAGTAAGAGTGTCGAACCCAACGAGGAGCAGAAGGAAATGATAAGCGGTTTTCAGCAAGGTATTCTCTGCAAGCACTGAAATTATAGGTAACAGATAGTTTTGTGATAAGATAATTTGTAACGAACAACAGGTAGGAAAAGTAAATAAAGTGCAGCAAGGTGGCCCAATCCTTTTTGTAGCAAAGGACAAGCCTGGACAAACTCTTACATAAAGAAAAGCGCTCGCGAGGACACATGGGAATTATCGTCAAGCTAGTTTTCATCACGTTCATATGATTCACGTTCGGTACTTTGATAATTTGATATGTGGGTGGACCGGTGCTTGGGTGCTCTTCTTAATTTAACAAGCATCCCACTTATGATTAACCTCTATTTCAAGCATCTGCAACTACAACAAAAGTATTAAGGTAAACCTAACCATAGCATGAAACATATGGATCCAAATCAGCCCCTTACGAAGCAACGCATAAACTAGGGTTTAAGCTTCTGTCACTCTAGCAACCCATCATCTACTTATTACTTCCCAATGCCTTCCTCTAGGCCCAAATAATTATGAAGTGTTATGTAGTCGAAGTTCACATAACACCACTAGAGGATAGACAACATACATCTCATCAAAATATCGAACGAATACCAAATTCACATGACTACTAATAGCCAGACTTCTCCCATGTCCTCAGGAACAAACGTAACTACTCACAAAGCATATTCATGTTCATAATCAGAGGGGTATTAATATGCATATAGGATCTGAACATATGATCTTCCACCAAATAAACCAACCAGCATCAACTACAAGGAGTAATCAACACTACTATCAACCTACAGGTACCAATCCCGGACTTAGAGACAAGAATTGGATACAAGAGATGAACTAGGGTTTTGAGAGGAGATGGTGCTGGTGAAGATGTTGATGGAGATTTCCCTCTCCCGATGAGAGGAGCGTTGGTGATGACGATGGCGATGATTTCCCCCTCCCGGAGGGAAGTGTCCCCGGCAGAACAGCTCTGCCGGAGCCCTAGATTGGTTCCGCCAAGGTTCCGCCTCGTGGCGGCGGAGTCTCGTCCCGAAAGCCTGCTTATAATTTTTTTCGGACGAAAGACTTCATATACCAGAAGATGGGCATCCGAGAGCCAACAAGGGGCCCACGAGGCACGGGGGCGCGCCCCCCACCCTCGTGGCCAAGTGGAGGCCCCCCTGACGTGGATTCTTCTTCTAGTATTTTTTATTATTTCTAAAAATAACTTTCGTGGAGTTTCAGGACTTTTGGAGTTGTGCAGAATAGGTCTCTAATATTTGCTCCTTTTCCAGCCCAGAATTCCAGCTGCCGGCATTCTCCCTTCTTATGTAAACCTTGTGAAATAAGAGAGAATAGGCATAAGTATTGTGACATAATGTGTAATAACAGCCCACAATGCAACAAATATCGATATAAAAGCTTGATGCAAAATGGACGTATCACGCTCCGACGTAACTTGTCCATGGAAAAAGAGCGATCGCGAGCAGACCTGCATCGCTCCTTGAGAGCAGTGCACTCATGGGTTTCTAGATCCTGTAGAGGGAGAGCTGTGTCCGCCACAGCAGGGTCCGAGTTAGAGTTTGTAGCAGGAGGAGGGGTTGAAGGAATTAAAGACGGAGGGGGGAGAGTTACCGTTGGCATGTGAAGATTCTCCGGCCGAGAATGTGAAGGTGGACGGCGCTGGGAAAGCTGGGGCGGCCGGAGCAACGAGGGCAAAGGCCGACGTGTCGGAGGGGAGCACGTGGCTCGCCACCACGCCGGCCCCCACGTCAACAGGAGGAGTAGGAGGGTCAACGGCCGCCACCCTGGGCAGCGGGCGCATGACAGGTGGAGCCAGGACCGCCACCACGGGTGCATGCACCGCGTCCAGGGAGTTCGAGGTAACAGCGTGCAGGAAGGGGACGTGCATGCCTTCCGAGCCGACCGAGTCGTCGTCAGAGAAGACAAGCGGGTCACGTGCAGACCCAGGAGGAGAAGCATGGAGGGCACGTGCGTCATGAGAGAGACGGCGGGCAACCGACCTGGTCCCGCCGTAGGTGGGGTCCGCGCGCCAGCCCGCCCTGACGGCAGAGACCACCGGAGCGAAGTTCTCAGGTGAGAGCGGGCGTGGTGAGCCACGCTGGGAGAGAGGAGCAGAGTCGCCATCAGAGGAGTTGCCACCGAAGGGGTTGGCGCCATCGCCGTGGTTCCAGCGAGATACCTCGACAACCTTCGCTATTTTGATCTCGTTGATGGGTCGGAGCTGGATGACTAGGCCAGGTGGAGCCGGCTTGCCAGACTGGAGCAGGACGATGGCACGGACCGAGGTATAGTCGATGCGGTGAAGACAAAAGTCATCCACGGCACAGCCGTCACCAAGGAACGCAAGTGCGAAGCGAATGCCGTCGTTGTGACAGAGCTCATGTGGGAATTCTGACACTTTGATCTCGGCTAGGTCGGTGAAAATGGCAATGGAGCGATCGGCGTGCTCTACTGGCTCAATAGTAACCGTGTTTCCCTCGAATTCTATTGGACTGTGGCGGATGACGTCGTTGCGTGCAGCGGGAGTGTGGAAAGTGATGCATGCAACACCGCGCCAAGAACCGCCCCAGATGAAGGCCGGGTTGCCGCAGGTGTGCTGGATAGCGCGGCGGATGAGAGGGGTGGGGTTGTGAACGGGTGTTTGCAGGTGTGCGAAGGAAAAACGGCGTGGGCAGTGGGCAAGGCATGGCGGGGCGGCGACGAGCGGCATATCACCGTAGGGCGGGAGCAGGCCGGCCTCACATTCAGGGCGTGGGAGCTCCTCGTCCGACTCGGAGTCCGAAACGTGGGATTCGGCCTTGGCGAACTGTGAGGCAGTGAAGATGTCAGTGAGGCGGGCTCTGAGGGCGTGGGTGTCGAAGGGAGTGGAGGTGTTGTGGGTGAGGTGGTGGTACGGGGTGATGGGTGTTGGGGGAGGTGCAGAGGTGCATGGTGGTGAGGGAGGAGGCGGGGGGACGCCGTCGGTGTCGACGGGGACGCCGTGGAGGACGAACCGAGAGGGTACGCAGACTGCAGGGAACGGCTCAGACAGGTTGATGGGAACCTCTCCGATCATGAGGGTGTGGGGGACGCAGGCCGTGGCCGAGGAAGAGCTACCGTGGTTCATCCTGCAATGACAGAATGCGGGGTTAGGGCTTGCGGGAAAAGAATCGGGAAGAGGAGGGAAGCAAGGCCAGATCCGGATATACCTGCAGTCGCAGATGCGATGGCCGTTCCGCCAGCAGCGAGCGCAGCGGATGGGGTCTCGGCATGTCTCGACGCGGTGGTCGAGAGCAAGGCAGCGGAAGCAACGACGTTTTTTGAGTGAGGATTGTGGTGGATGAGGATGGCGATGGAGAGGGGAGAGGGGCCGCCGTGGTACATATATATGGGGCGTAGCTGGGGGTGGCTATGGGCACGGGGGGAGGAGAGGAGCGCGTCTCGATAGGGAGTCGTCGTGGCGCTGTTGGACCGCATGGGTGGCGTATCTTGTGGCAGAGAGGCGTGATCTGAGGCGTGCAGCAGAGGTTGAGGCGACTTGGGGTCGTGGCGCGGAGATCGAGCAGGCGGATTAGGCTGCGGCGGCGATGTAGGAGCGGATGATGATAGCTAGATGCTGGACAGGGGTAGGTTGAGGGGGTGGCGTGGGCGAGCGAGTGCAAGACTGCGCGATTCCATCGGTTCCCAGTGCAGTATCCTGACACGGGGTGGCAACAGTGGCCAGCCGGGGGGAGACAGGGGGCGGCGCGGCGCCGTCCGGATTAGACGTGGGTGGGGGCAGTGGGGGAGCCTGATTTGGCACATACGGAGAGACAAAAGGGGATGCCTGGGTTCTATCGAGAGTGACGCACGCATGCGTCTCCGCGCGTGGAGCGTACGGATCTTTGGGAGGATTTGGTCCGCCTGACTCTGCTGCGCAGCCATCATTGTGCATGGGGTGGGCCCAGTGATCCTGCATGGGTGAGGGGACGTGCGGGTCGCTCGTGAGGGCGGCTGGGGTCGGGCCGTGCATGTGTGGGCGGGTGGGCGCGAAGGGGCCCAGGACAGAGACTGTGCGTGGTGGGAGCGGGGTATGAGAATAAAATTGATATAGAGCTAGGTGCCGGCCGCAGTGAGCTACCACATCGTCAAGCTGGTCAAAGAGGAAGAGACAAAAACCAGAAAAGTCTAGCGACCCATACTTGAGAATTTGAACCTTAGCGGAGCGGGAGAAGATGCCAGTTTTGAAAATGAGCTCATGTACTTTGATTGCATGGAAAATCTTGTTTGACCGAAAAACAGTGGTTTAGAGCTGACTCGACAAGCATTTCATTAGGGCTAACCAAAATTGGCATGAAGGTGACCCAGAAACAGTGGGTGTGAGAGGTGTATTGCATATGTGTTGGTGGTTGATTAGGGTGACTAGCATGCAACATACGGTAAAAAAAGCTAATACCAGGCCGAGCGCGTCTAATCTTGGGTAAATCAAGGGCTGTTGACGGTGGTGGCGGAGAAGCAGAGATGTTCATCGTTGGGAGGGAAGCCGGGGCTCCAGGCACGGGGAGCTTAGCCAATCTAGCGAGCGAGCGTGCTGTGGCACCCATGGCAGGCGGGCGAGGGAAGCGGATTAACATGCCTCTTTTGTGGAAATCGCCCATGGCAGCAACGAGGTTGGCAACCGCGGGGTTGGCAACGGTGAAAGAGAAGCAAGAGTCTCCCTTGTCGGTAACGTTGAAGTGGGAGAAGCAGCCACCGAAGAGGCGAGCAAGGATGAGGGCCGTGGAATGAGCATGTAGGGTAAACGAGAATTGGATGACGCGAGCGTACATGCGGCATCCATGGCGGTTGTGGCGTGGGTCAATGGTGACAGTCGACCGGAGTTGCGTGGAGACCACACCTTCAAAATGAAGGCAGAGGTCTTCTGGAACTTGCAGGAGGGTGGCGAGCGACATGCATGAAGCGGGCGCAGCAGGCGTGGGTGGAAGAAGAGGTAGCGAGCGAGCGAAGGAGAAGGCGTAGTTGCGATGGCGGATTGGTGTTTGGTGTAGGATGATCTCCCCGACACGCGGCGTAGCTACATGGAAGCGGAAGACCAGGGGGGAGAGCACTGAGCGACAAAGAAGTCGGCGGCGCAGCCACCAAGGACGGCTTGGAGCAGAGCGGCTACCGTGATGGCGTCAAGGTGGAGGTTGGAGAACTCGAAGATGAGGTAGAGGGGCGACACCAAGTGCAGCGCCGGCATGGTGACTGCAAGGCGGCAGTAGTAACTGCAATCATCCTCGAACTCCAGCCCCATGGCGTTTCCGCAGCCTAGGAAACAGTGGAGAGCCACCTGCCCGGCTTTGACGTAGAGGGGGGGTCAAAGAAAGGTGATGGTGGTGGCGCCACGGAGTGGAGCAGAGCATCCAGGGGGCTGGTGGTGAGCGTGTGGTCATGGGGGGAGCTTGCGGCGACCGGAGTTGGGCTGGGGACGGGGTGGTGGAGGGCCGGAGTTGGGAGGGGGGAGGGAGAGGAGAACTCCATCATCAACGTTGGGATGGTGACAATTACTTCTTGTACGTATCTTTATCTTTACCTACTAATAAAGCGGCTATCGCTTCTGGTTGTCCGTCGTTAAAATTACCCTCCATGTTGGTAGAAATACCCACCAATGCCATCGGTAAGTGAAAAATGATTCGTCTTTTTGACAAAAAATCGCCACGTCCTACACTGTTTTATAGGTGCGAGACGAGCTGTAGTCAGGGTGGTTGGCTCATCGCTCCTCTAGCGACGGGACTCGGGTTCGATCCCCAGTGTCTATAATTTTTATCTTTCTTTTCTCACGCATGACTCATATATGCATTCATGGACCGGCCCATGTGCGGGGCTTTACTCCCCTGTTTCTTCTCATTTTACTTTTTTTTGTCTTTTCTGTTTTCTTTCTTCTTTAAATTAATTCCGGATATAACATTCTAAAGTTACGAGTTTTCAAACAAAATGTTTGAGAAATCATACAATATATGTAAATTCAAAATTGTTTAGAAAATCATAAAAAAATTGGGGAAAAAATGTTGGTGGTTTTGCAAAATTGTTTGCAATATTATAAAAGAATCACAATTTGGAAAAATGGTCGGGAAATAAAATCATGTTCATGATTTTGAAAAAATGATCGTGTAGTCAAAACATATTCGGAAATTTGAAAAAAGAATGTCCATAACATTTTAGAAAATGTTCACAAAAAATTGATTTTTAAAAAAATTTCCCCAATTAAAAAAAATCATCAATTCAAAAAATGTTTGTTGAGTCAAAAAATGTTAATGAATTTGAAACTGTTTTATACATTTAAAAAGTTTGTAAAAAAACTAATGTTCATTATTAGAAAATAAATTTTTTCAAAAAAACATGTTTGTCGATTTGAAAAACTGTTCACTGATTCAAAAGTATTTTATGTTTAGGATTCACTTAGTTTTTTGGAAGTCTTTATATGTCTTGGCGTTGGGAGTAGTACGTAGTTAATGAGATTTGTTTTTAAAGTTTTAAATGTTCCCTTGCTCAACATAATGACAAATGTGGCATGCACTGGCAAACTCATAGCCTTGGGATTTACCACGTAGAATACATTGTGATCACGTGGACATCGCGACCATCATCGGCTAGGGTGAGAAAAAAATAGCAACATGGTGAGCCACAATGTTAAAATAGAGTACGCTCATGTTTCAGGATATTGAGTCATACTTATTTGGTTAGCAATAATTTTTTGTCTCCCGTTGCAACGCACGGGCATATTTGCTAGTACATACTTATATCCAGCATCTTATTATCTTATATTGCAACTGTCTTTTTTATTCCTTTTCTTGGATCGCTTAGTCGATCGCACACCCAATCCAATCTGAGGGTAAAGCTGAGGGTAAAGAGTAAAGTTGAGGGTACCAAAGATTTAGTTGAAGCTAAGCTCGCTCTTAGACGAGCTGATAGCTGCTCTAGCTACAGTTTCAGATACTCCCCCCATTTCACGCGGCTGGTTTAACAATGACTACCCAAAACCCGAGTTGTAGAAAAAGTAGATTCGGAATTGTCCTTTCTTCCAAGGATACCTCTATTCTGAATTTCCTGAGACAGACTTTCTTTTCTCTGCACCATTTTTCAGAACTGCAGCAATTCAACTCATGATTAATCGATTATTTGTTCATGTTTCTTTTACTCATGCAGTCTTGACACAAGGTTGGAAAGTTGGGATGATCCAACTCCTAGGGAATCAGAATTTACTGTCATGGATCTTCACGCGGCTTGTTTAAGGCTTGTGAAGAGCAAGTTAGACAAAGCAAAGAGAATGATCACAAGAAACTGATTATGGCACTTGAAGTCTATACCAAGCAAAATAACATGCAGGTTACTGCTTATCTAAACCATCCCATGTTAGTTAGTGAATGTTTTTAGAATGTTTTTAGAATTTTTTGTTTTGCCATCTTTTGTTACCTATTCCTGATGGATTTGTTTTTTTGATGCAATGCAAATTGTGCAGGTGGACCTTCGTGACAAGGAGGCGCTCGACGAAATCTTCTCCACCCAAAGGTAGGTACATATTTATTTTCTTCACTAGGGAGTAATATCAATATCTGCATACTAACTAGTACTACGTGCTAGCACCCGTCGTCGTCAGTCAGTCACATGGTGCCGTCCAACTTGCAACCGCTACATAGTCCATCTTTTTTCGGCTTAATTAATAACTACAGTATATATTCCACAAATGAAAGGTTGATTAGTCCATCCGTCAGCCAGGCCAGCCGTATCTGCGATGCCACTACTTCCCTAGCTTAGTCTCAACCCTCTCTCTCTCTCTCTTTCATTCTGCATTTCTGCTTCTGCATCGTTTCGTTGGTTGTTGATTACAAACGGTAGGTGTTATCTGCTCCTAGTAGTAGTAGCCTATTCGATTGATTGATGAGTTGGGTTGGCTTCGCCCGAGAGCTGGCTGTATTACGATTCTTATTATGTTTTTAGAATGGACCCACCCACAATAGTGAGTGTTTTTTTATTCTTTTGTAAGTGAGAACACTGATTCATGCCGATTATTAAAGCTAGCAGTTGCAGAACTGAAACGCAATTTACTATTTATCTGAAGTGGGCCTGTAATATTGACATACATTTCTATCATATTACAGCCTAGTGAAATTGAATTTGTGGAAGGTAAAGAAAGAAACGAATTACTTTATGAGGACGCGAAAAGATATTTGCGTTTCAACTTTTTAGTGAAAGGTCTCGATGGTAAACATACAATGTTTTTTGCTGAAATGCGTCTTAAGATCTTCAATGAGAAAGATGTTCTTCTCTGCATGCCTTTGGGGGAGGATGACTTCAAGTTATCAATGAAGAATGACCAAGGTATCTTCATATTTTCCTTATATTTTCGTGCTAGCTAATACACTGTGCTCTGACTATGAAGGTCATTATCATCTATTTTTTTATTTGCGTTGGCTATTTTCTAATGCTTTGTCTTTCTTTTTAAGCTCATTGTAAAGGCTGTGAAGATCGGGCAGAAGGTCTCATACATCCGAGATGCGGCAGCTATTTAGTTGGTCATGAAGAAGAGCCTGATGAGGAATACATGTAGTAGCATGTTTATCGAAATTCTACTTTCGAGCTCGGGCTCCATCGAGGCTGTATTTTTTTATATACTTGTAAGTTTTTAAAAATTCTGAAAAACTATTACATACATAGTGATGTAATGTACATGTGAAATTACATGATGAATTAAATTCAGAGGTATATAAAAACGAATTTGTGACATTAATTTCTATGAATTAGGCTTTCATCGACCACTCATCTTCCATTATTAATACTTGCCAGTTAGGAGGATACTAGGGTGCAACTTTTCTCCAGCAGCTCTTTGTCCGTAGAATAGAAGAAGCGCTAGTTGTTGGTCTCGTCCAAAGCACTGCGTGCCAGCCCGTTGCCAAGACTGATCTTGACATACCAGTCTCTTGCTCTAATCGCTGCTGTG
>LR880968.1:961328310-961344108 GCA_904067115.1 Aegilops sharonensis | reverse complement strand
TCGATGACTATGAGGATGATGATCGTATGACTTATTATTAATAACGAGTAGAAGTTGTATGATGATGCTTGATTAATTAGCTAGTAGGACTTGTTATTATATATGATGATGTATGATGCGAGCATGCATGAGTTATTATATATATATCTGCGGGTGAAACGAAAAAGAATTAAAATGGAAAACACAAAATTAAATAAAAAAGAAATCATAAAACCAAAAAAACCCCAAACATTTTAGTACCGGTTGGTGTTACCAACCGGTACTAAAGGGCTCCCGGCCCCCGGAGCTGGCTCGTGCCATGTGGTTGCCCTTTAGCACCGGTTCATGCTGAACCGGTACTAGAGGGGGGGGGGGGGCTTTAGTGACCACACTTTAGTGCCGGTTATGTAACCGGCACTAAAGGGCCTTACGAACCGGTGCTATTGCCCGGTTCTGCACTAGTGAGGAGACATAATACTACCACCCCGAGGAGCAAAGCATCTAGTACCTCAAACTTGATGAATCTAATGTTTGTTCAAGGAAGTGTGTCAAGGCTTTTAACTAAAATTAGCAGTTTACAGTTGACAGTGATCTAGTTTCATGAAACTATAATTGTTAGAAGTTACCCGTTGTCTGCCTCTCTTCAGTTTTTGCACGTGGCACATAAGTCAACTCACCAAATCGCCCCAGTTGCATTCAGTAGGCAGAAATTTCGCAGATACACAAATAGTATTACGATCTCCATTAATACTAATAATTGACAAAGAAGTATGCTCCTCTAGTTGCTTAGGTATGTGCGTGTGTTTGGTGTTGTGTATTTGGATATGAGATGAGAAACTCCAACACCCTACGACTAAGATATGAACGGTCAGGGGAAACTTACCATTAGGACCCATGGCTTCGGCGAGCATGTGCAGAGCTGCAAGGTGCTGCTATTAATATGTTTCCCATGTATACAGATGACAATTAATCTGCTCCTATGCTTACACCTACACACGCTTCCACCACAGGNGCAAAGCATCTAGTACCTCAAACTTGATGAATCTAATGTTTGTTCAAGGAAGTGTGTCAAGGCTTTTAACTAAAATTAGCAGTTTACAGTTGACAGTGATCTAGTTTCATGAAACTATAATTGTTAGAAGTTACCCGTTGTCTGCCTCTCTTCAGTTTTTGCACGTGGCACATAAGTCAACTCACCAAATCGCCCCAGTTGCATTCAGTAGGTAGAAATTTCGCAGATACACAAATAGTATTACGATCTCCATTAATACTAATAGTTGACAAAGAAGTATGCTCCTCTAGTTGCTTAGGTATGTGCGTGTGTTTGGTGTTGTGTATTTGGATATGAGATGAGAAATTCCAACACCCTACGACTAAGATATGAACGGTCAGGGGAAACTTACCATTAGGATCCATGGCTTCGGCGAGCATGTGTAGAGCTGCAAGGTGCTGCTATTAATCTGTTTCCCATGTATACAAATGACAATTAATCTCCTCCACACGCTTCGACCACAGGAAGTATTAACATGAACACAACCATCAATGCGAGTAAGTTAGCAGCATAGATCGACCTACTCGTCGCCATGACCGCTAGGGAAAGCTTCATGTGTGATGTTCTCTATTGATATGACGCAATCCTTGTAATCAACATGCAAGAGACATGATTGGTGATCACCAAAGACAATTTGATAGAACTTTTCCCTAAAATAAGAATTTCCCGTAAAAAACCGAGGAGGCGGGTGCGTACCTGTCGAGACCAAACAGGGCAGATGATGAAGCTGTCACCATCCTGTACGTGCCTTTGACTTCTCGTTTGTCCGCCCTCAAATATCAATGGTGCCTTCTTTCAAACAACCATGGATACACATCCGATCCACATATGCATAACCCATCTAGGATTCAGAAACTTGGAATAAAAGGAGATCTCAAAATTGGAGGGGAAGGGGAATGAGAGATCGGACTGGTTCATTTTCTTCTAGATGAACAACAGCACGGATCATACCTTGGAGTATATAATAGGATGGCACTAATGGAGAACAAGGAGAGGCGGCGGCAGAGGAGGAGCGGCGCTGGCAGAAGAGATGCAGCGGAGATCTGTTTTTTCTTTTTGGGCTTCCACGTGAAGGCCTCTTTTTTCTTCTAAGGAGACATACATGTGGGATAAATTGCTAGGACTCTCTTAGGGACTTCTTCCAACGGCTGCAGATACTTAACACTTATATCAAATATCAGATGGCTAATTTTGTTAGTTTTCTAGGATTAACGTAGTGCCTCATTTGGGAGATCTGTTTTTTTTTTCTTTTTGGGCTTCCACGTGAAGCCCTCTTTTTTCTTGTAAGGAGACATACGTGTGGGATAAATTGCTAGGACTCTCTTAAGGACTTCATCCAACGGCTATAGATACTTAACACTTAAATCAGATGGCTAATATTATTAGTTTTCTAGGATTAACGTGGTGCCTTGTTTGGTGCCTCCAATTAGTAAATATAAGAGATCTGTTTTTTTTCTTTTTGGGCTTCCACGTGAAGCTCTCTTTTTTCTTGTAAGGAGACATACGTGTGGGATAAATTGCTAGGACTCTCTTAAAGACTTCATCCAACGGCTATAGATACTTAACACTTAAATCAGATGGCTAATATTATTAGTTTTTTAGGATTAACGTGGTGTCTTATTTGGTGCCTCCAATTAGTAAATATAAGATATAAGATTCTGACGGCGGCAGCAAGGGTGCAATGTATCATACGCAGAACAATATTCGATCGCCACCGATTTGCATGTAGAGAAAAGGTTCATGCATGGGTAACTGAATGCATGGGCTAATAATTCTTCGTGTACGCCTGCCCAAAAAAGTCTCCTGTCTTCTTTTTCTTTAGGAAAAAGTCCATTTTAAACCCTGAATTTGTAGACGTTCGGCGAAACGAATCCTCAAATCGAAATCCTGGTCGATTGCACCCTGAACTATGTAATCCCGGTCTAAATCAAACCCTGATAAATGTCAACCGGGATTTGTCTAGCTGTGGGCCAAGAAGAACCCGTCCTCCGCGCTGGGCCAGCCCATTTACTTTTCGTTTGCTCAAAAAATTTGTCTTTATTTTTCTGTCGCTCTTTGCGGTAGAATTGCCGACGGGAGCTCACGCTCGTACAGAAGAGCTTCCGCGTAGGGCTCGCGCAAACAGGCCGGCCCATTGCCAGGAAACGAGCGAACGTACGAAAAAAATGTAACGAACTAAAAAGTTGTGCCGCTGGTTCGATCCGAGCACGCGACCTTTTGCTGGATAGCCGCGACGCCAGCTAGTGCAGCTACCGATTGCGATTGGGATTATAGTACAGCGTATGTTTAAAGTAGTACGGTCAGCGACAGAACCCTTTTTTTAATCTTCGTCCAAAAAAATTAACAATGTTTTCTTGAAGAAATTTAAAACTCAAACAAACTGTTAAAACGTGAACAATTATTGAAAACATGGACAAAAATTTATATATGACTAATGATTTTCAAATATACATTGAACATTTTTTAGGTGTACGATGACCAATTTTTAACTACACAGCGAACATTTTTTAGGTGTACGATGAACACTAGCTACCTACTCAGTACGTCTATATTGCAGCGCCAATTTTAAAGTACAATGTATCGCAACAAATTTCTTTTTTCTTCAAAGTTTTCAACAATTCTTGGAAACAAATGTGATTATTTAAATATGTTGAATTCTTTAAATATATACTTTGAGCATTTTTTACATACGATGAAAANGAAAAAAATGTAACGAACTAAAAAGTTGTGCCGCTGGTTCGATCCGAGCACGCGACCTTTTGCTGGATAGCCGCGACGCCAGCTAGTGCAGCTACCGATTGCGATTGGGATTATAGTACAGCGTATGTTTAAAGTAGTACGGTCAGCGACAGAACCCTTTTTTTAATCTTCGTCCAAAAAAATTAACAATGTTTTCTTGAAGAAATTTAAAACTCAAACAAACTGTTAAAACGTGAACAATTATTGAAAACATGGACAAAAATTTATATATGACTAACGATTTTCAAATATACATTGAACATTTTTTAGGTGTACGATGACCAATTTTTAACTACACAGCGAACATTTTTTAGGTGTACGATGAACACTAGCTACCTACTCAGTACGTCTATATTGCAGCGCCAATTTTAAAGTACAATGTATCGCAACAAATTTCTTTTTTCTTCAAAGTTTTCAACAATTCTTGGAAACAAATGTGATTATTTAAATATGTTGAATTCTTTAAATATATACTTTGAGCATTTTTTACATACGTTGAAAAAATTTAAACAGCACCAGCACGGGGTCGCATGTTCAAGGCACACCGTGTGCCTTTTTTTAACAAAAAAACCAAAGCGGGCCGGCCCAGCAGAAGCAATGTGTAGCGCCCTTTGTGAAATTTTATTTGTTAACGGAAAAAAAATAAAGCGGGCCGGCCCAGCGGGGTGGAGGTGTGTGCCCTCAGCGAAATCCCAGCAATCCCGGCCATCCAAACGACTCGAAGGTTTGATTTAGACCGGGATTGCATAGTTCAGGGTACAATCGACCGGGATTTCGACTTGAGGGTTTGTTTCGCCGAACGTCTACGAGTTTAGGGTTTAAAATGGACTTTTTAACGTACGTACGTACTAGGGATGCTCCAACCGGACTCGTTCGATGGTTGGATGGTTAGAGGGTCTGTGGTATTCTCAGCCCATCAGGGTTCAAATCCTGATGCTCGCATTTATTCCTGGATTTATTTCAGGACTTCCGGCGATGCGCATTCAATGGGAGGAGACGTTCCCGTCGACGACGAGGTGCCTACGGTGACTTCGCAAATTTCAAAATGATATGCCGGCTCAGTCTTTCGGAGATGCTCATAGGGGTAGGGTGTGCGTGTGTGTTCATAGGGGTGAGTATATGCGCATGTATATGAGCGCTTGCGTCTGTACTGTGTTAAAAAATAAGGCAGGCCAAAAAAAACTGGATAGCTATCGTGTTGAGGATCGAAATAAAGACGTTCGGACGGACCTATATATGTTTGGACGACGGATCGAACAGCCATCCATCCAACCGACCTCCTCATCCAGCCGCTCCGATGCATATCCATATCCATGGGCGTAGATCGGAAAAAATGAAGGGGTGGTGGCGGTGTCGCTCCCGGACGAGATGGTCCTCGAGATCCTCCTCCGCGTCAAGGACCTGGCCACCCTCTTCCGCTGCTTGCCGGAGAATGCGTGCCACTCGGCCCCGTTCCCTGGCCTCTTTGTTCATCAGCGACGTCAGGGGCCATGCCTCCTCCAAGCGCGACGACCGGTGTTGGGCACTGATTGCCGCTCTCTCAGCTCCTTCAATTTGACTGATCAGTGCCGCTCGCCTCACACGAGGGCCTCCTCTTCGTGCGCCTACGGCACCTCAAGAATGCTGGCCTGCTGGCCGTGTGCGACTTGCTCGGTGAAAAGTATGTTGTACTCCCTCATCGCCCAATCGACAAGGGCCACCTCCTTCATCGCCCATGTTTCAATGTTGGCAGTGTAAACGCTGCCGTGGCTATAGCTGATGATCAGTGTACCGCACTTCTCTCTCAAATCTTGTCGTTGTCGTCCTTGAGCCTCCTTCCAAGGTTGTTTTACCTTGATGGTCACAGTACATAACCAATTAGAAATACTTGCTGCGTTTTCGTGGTCATCGTAATGCTTCCATGGTTTCTTCGCATATTGAGTAGGGATAGCGTCCCATTGCTTGCTAAAGTAAGGCAGGGGTAACCCGTGTGGAAGTGGTCCGTTGCGTTAGGGAACACCCACATGGAGATGTGGTATGTCCTTGCGTTCTTGTTAAGTACTCCCTCCGTCCGGTAATACTTGTCCAATAAATGAATGTATCTAGATGTATTTTAGTTGTAGATACATCTATTTTGAATCCATTTCTATGACAAGTATTTTCGGATGGAGGGAGTATGTGAAAACCTCCATGATAATGAAATACCCAGTGTGCGATGCCACGGTTCACAACGGCGTCGCTAAACGATCTGTAGCGCCCCAACGGCAAATTATTATTGAAGCAATTTGCTTGGAAGTTCCAGTTCCTTTTGTCAGACGAGATCACATAGAGATTGTACTGCAGGTCTTCACATGCGGGGCCGATGATGATCACTCGAAAAAAAGGCGATTTGCTCAGTACCGACGATGAGGATTGCCCATCTTCGGAGCGACTATCTGCACTAGATAGGATGGCATATCCGTTCGAGCAATCACTGTTGAACTTAGAGCTGAAGTTTAGCACGACGGTGAAGCACCTATCGTTTTGCAGATGAGGCATGTTGCCCATACCCCGGTCATCTTCGCAATAATCACACTCAGGGATCCTATCATCATAAGACATTTTCTATGTTCATAAGTCCAAGATTAAAAATCGGCAAAAAAATAACGTGAACTCAATGCACAAATCATTATTCATCACGGGTTGACGTTTGGTCTGTCAAGTCTTCCTTGAAAAACCATCATCCCTCGCGGTGTATATGGTGGGCACTCCCTCTCTAATATTGCGACCATGGGTGTTGGAAGTTCCTCATTTCATTCAGAAATGCATTATTATTTTACTTTGGCCGGCTAGATTGATATTTTGGAAAGAGTTGCTTTGTGATGGGTTCGATCTTGCAGTGCTCAATCTCAGTGACAAAAGGAGACATGACATGTATGTATCATTCCTATTAAGGGTGACAAGATGGGGTTTATTCATATGAGAGTTCATCTTGTCTACATCTTATCATCTTGCTTAAAGCATTGCTCCATTTTTCGTGAACTTAATACACTAGATTCATGCTGGATAGCGGTCGATGTGTGGAGTAACAATAGTAGATGCAGGCAGGAGTCGATCTACTAATATTGGACTTGATGCATATACGCATGATCATTGCCTTGGATATCATCATAATTATTTACTTTTCTATCAATTATCCAACAGTAATTTTTTTACCACCGTATCATATCTTCTCGAGAGAAACTCTAGTGAAATCTATGGCCCCCATGTCTATTTCTATCATATTATTTTCAGATCTATTAAATCAAAAATAAAAAAAATACTTTGCTGCACTTTATTTACTTTTATTTTATTTGATCTATCAATCTATCTATTTATCAAACGACATAAATTTAATCTTGCACATAACCTTCGAGGGATTGACAACCCCTTGTTGCGCCGGGTTGCGAGGATTTGTTATTTGTGTGCAGGTGCTGCTAACGAGATGTTGCTTGGTTCTCTTACTGGATTGATAACCTTGGTTCATAACTGAGGAAAATACTTATCTCTATTGTACTGCATCATCCCCTCCTGTTCGGGGAAATCCCAACGGAGATCACAAGTAGCTGGCTCTCACTTAAAATTGTTATGTCATGCTGGGGATTAATAGTGATGATGTTGGGGTTAATGCTAGTCAGTGTTATTAGGATTTTGTAGTTATGTTGTGTCCATGCATGGATGTTGTTGGGTAGTACATGAATAATACTAACTTGGAGCAATTTTCTCTCCCTTTTACTTGATATAGTTGTTTACTATAGTTTTCTATTGTGCAAAGGCATATACGGATGAGTGACGAGTCATGAACGCATTAGCAAGCTCAAAAAAGCATTCCTTGTTTTTCTTTGCCAGCACAAACTCCCCTTTATTCAATTGTAATCACCCCGCCAAAAAAATGCAATCAAGGTTGCACCGTTTACACGCATAGGAATGATGGCATCAGGAGCCTCATCCATCCACATACTAGGATTAGAGAACTTAGCCATAATATACCCCCTCCGTTCCTAAATATAAGCCTTTGGAGATTTCAATATGGACTACCTACATACGGAGTAAAATGAGGGTACACTCTAAAGTACGCCTATATATATCCGTATGTAGTTCCTATTGAAATTTCTAAAAGGGCTTATATTCAGAAACGGAGGGAGTGGTACTGAGGTGGAATTGTAATGGATTTTGTTGATTTTTTGAAGGCAAGCCAGTGTATGTTGGCATCAGTGTTTCCATCATCAATTCATATAGCCTTTAACATTAGCCCTTCAACTAGCATATGTAGGAGATATCCCTAGAGGCAATAATAAATGTTATTGATTATCTCCTTGTTCATGATTATGTTTATGTTCCATGCTATAACTGTTATGGTTCTCTAGTCTACAATAACAAGAGGCTCGGAGGAAGACTCATATGCACGTGTGGAATAATAAATGGTAAGAAGTATTCCTAGTCTGGCCTCTAAGACTAGCTCAAGTGTTGCATGATGGTTCTATTTTCCTAATCACGGGCATGACTATGCCGGCAACTTTGAGGGCACTATGTTAGGAGAACACTTGTGTTAAATCGACCCGATTGATGTTATGCTATGAGATACATTCGTCACAAGTTAATAGTTTATAACACAGAGAAAGTTTATATTTGAATAATTCCTTAGACCATGGGAGTATCGAGTTTCTTCATGCTTGCTTCATGAACTTTGGAATTTGTTAAACGTCATCCGTAAAAGGGTGGCTATTACGGCGGCTTACAGGTTCATGGAAAAGTAAGTCAAATAACTTGATAGCTCAAGATTGGGATTTGCTCCTCCGGCGATGGACAGATATCTCTGGGCCCTCTCGGTGTTACGGTATCCATCATCGTCTGGCTAGACACAGTGTGATTTGATCACCTGGATGCCGAAATACGAAAATGAGAAAAAATAACAAAACCGGTAACGAGGTAACTAGCATAGTCGACAAGTTGTTGATCCACGGGGATGCAAATAAATCTCATCTCGGGTATTTGTAACATATCACGAAGCAACAGGAATAGCACACAACAACTGGAGGTTCACTCGAATATTTATTTGTGTGGGCATAGGGGTCAATATGGGTGTCCATGACTCTGATGTTGATCATTGATCGGAAAGAGTTCCGGCCATGTCTATACTTCACCGAACCTACAGGGTCACATGCTTAAGGGTCATCTATCTGCTGAATACTAACCAGGGAGTCTGAGAGAAATTCGCCAAATAAGTTTCGGAGACACCGGAAAGGTTCCGGAGAGAGAACACCAGAATAGTTTAAGTAAAACTGAAAAGTCAGGGAATTCCATTAAGTCAAATTGGTTCCGTGACATGCTTGATAATTCTTGAAGGGTGCCAGAATTATTCTGGAAACTTCTTGGAATTTTCCGTGATAAAAACAGGAAATGTTTTGGAGCTGCCGAAACCACTTCAGATGCTTTTCGCATATGAAAATAACTAATTCGGAATTGTTCCGGAATAGGTTGAAAAATTATTTTAGTGGATACTGAAAATGTTCTAAGCCCACATAAATATTTCCAGTTCGAACGGACGCTGAAAATGTCGTCGTGAATAGTGAAAGTGCTTTTTGGATATTCTTATGGAAAGCCACCTTTTAGGGCTTTTCCCAAAAGGCTTCTAGAAGGACTTGGGGATCAAGGAACCCCCTTTCGGGGGCCCCCATGAAGGTGTGACGTTCAAAGGTGCAACTCCTCCATGGAGTTCCACTTGTCATCCCTTTATGCCCTTTATGCCCTTTATTTGTGACATAAAGTGTGGGCATTTCAGTTTTTCATGTTTCCCCCTACCCCTCGGGTTTTCCTATAAATAGAGGTGGAGAGTCACTCTCCACACACACTTCTTTTTCACATACAAGTTCCATTGCAATGATCTGGCTTCTCTCTCCCTCCCCGCAAAATAGTTTTGTAGAGCCGAAAGGCTGTCTAGGTTCCGGTGGGAACTAGTTCTGGATGGCCAAGCCCCAACTGATAGATGACACCGTATGTGTGCAAGTCTGTAGAGACATCGTAGTTTCGGTCTTAGTTCGCGAGTGCCTCCCGAAGGGTTGTCCGTGTGAACATCTGAGTTTCAATGGTCCTCCCGAAGGGCTGTCCGCGACACCGTCCGGGGGACTATCCAACCGCCTCCCAGAGGGCTGTCCGAGGGGCAGATGGGGGTATTCATCCTCACGGTTGGGAGGTTGTAAATCCTAGCTGCAGGCATCTACACCACCGATCGTCATCGACTCTAGTTCCACGGCGCTATGAGTCGGTAACGAAAAAGATCAAACCTTGTATGCAATCTCCATAGTGGTCCTGGGTTGGTCCGTAGGTCGGAAATTTTTTGCTTTATGTCGCATTACCCTACAGTCGCATCATCAGCCGTGCTATGCATAACATAATTAGGTAATAGATGAGTTCTATTACTGAAAATTATTTGTGCGGGTAGCAGATGAAATATGTTACCCGATGGTCTTGTTGCTTCCCTTGAATTTGTATAATCCTGATCTTGACGGCATGGTGGAATCTCACAAAGTTCTGGCAATCTGTGATCCTTTCATGCTGCTCCTGAGAATGCTGATTGATAGATCAATGAAGTGCTAATAGTTCTTTGGGTTCCTCGCTACCCCTACTTTGTCACTGGGTGAGGACACCCCAATATTGAACCCAAAACTAAGCACCTCTCCCATTGCAAGAAGAACCAATCTAGTTGGCCAAACCAAACCGATAATTCGAAGAGAAATACAAAGACATCAAATCATGCATATAAGAATTCAGAGAAGATTCAAATAATATTCATAGATAATCTGATCATAAATCCACAATTCATCGGATCTCGACAAATACACCGCAAAATAAGATTACATCAGATAGATCTCCAAGAACATCGAGGAGAACATGGTATTGAGGATCAAAGAGAGAGAATAAGCCATCTATCTACTAGCTATGGACCCGTAGGTATGTGGTAAACTACTCACGCTTCATCGGAAGGGCCATAGAGTTGATGTGGAAGCCCTCCGTGATCGAATCCCCCTCCGGTAGGGTGCCGAAAAAGGTCCCAAGATGGGATCTCCTGGGTACAGAAGGTTACGGCAGCGGAAAAGTATTTTGGTGGATGCTTCTGGTCGTTTGAGAATATTTGGGAATTTATAGGCCAAGAATTAGGGTTGGAGGACTCCCGGGGCCCACAAGCTAGGGGGACGCACACCCCCTAGGGCGCGCCCTAAGGGCTTGTGGAGTCCTCTGGACTCTTTTGACTTCCTCCTCAAATCCTACGGGTATCTTCTGGTCCAAGAGAAATCATCGTAAAGTTTTATTCCGTTTGGACTCTGTTTGATATTCCTTTTCCGTAAAACTCAAAAAACAAGGAAAAAACAGAAACTGGCATTGGGCTCTGGGTTAATAAGTTAGTCCCAAAAATAATATAAAATAGTATATTAATGCATATAAAACATCCAAAACAGATAATATAATAGCATGGAACAATAAAAAATTATAGATACATTGAAGACGTATCACTTGCCTCCATGAATGCTACGGTATGTCCCTCCTGTCAATCACATGATGGATTTAGAGGAAAAAGGGACTTACGCTGGCGGGATGGGCATTGAGATGAGTCATGAGTGTAGCAGCCTCAATGGCAATGGGGCGACATCGATAAGAGTGTAGGGAGACCTGAAGGGAGAGTTCGTGCTGGGGGTCGTAATTGTTGTTGTGATGACGGAGTGGACGAGGACAGGAGAGGAGTGTGGGCTATAAATCTCACCTCACGAAGCTTTCTCAGGGAGCGTTTTGGCATGGAATGCTCAATTACTCTACTGGCTTTTGAGCACATTGCACATTACTCTACAAACTTTTGGCACGGACTGCTACATTACAGTACTGGCTTTTGGTGCACACTGCTACATTACTCTAGTGGTTGTTTTCTGGGACAACTTAGTTACTCTGTTGGCTGGCTTCCATTAATTAAGAGTTTGAAGTGCATCAGTGTATTTATACATATAGCTACCTTTGTGTGGGTGGATGGATGTTAGGCCAGCTAACTACAGGACGATAGGAGCCAGGCAAGCAGACGCAGGTGTGAACAAATTAATTGCATGTTACTCCCTCTGTAAATTAATATAAGAGCGTTTAGATCACTATTTTAGTATTCTAAAGGCTCTTATATTAATTTAATGAGGGAGTACTATACAAGAATATTTCCCAAAGTTGACCGTATAGAGCATGAGGTCTTGCACACACACACACACAAACTGTTGCACAAGAGCGCAATGTTGGAACCGCTCTCTCTCTCTGATGGATGGAGCACTTTTTCTGGCGACCAACGCCCCGGCGCCCCAACGCCTCCTTTATATTCAACACACAGGCTACATCATGGCTCATTCCGGCGCATCAACAAGCAGTACACGGAGGTTATTTATACCCGGGTTAGCACACACACCAGCACACTCACGCACTCACGCAAGACCCGGCCACCACCACACGGCCACTAACTGCATGCATTCATCCACTCCTAAAAGCGCTCCACTAGCTAACTAACCGAGCCATGCACTGCCATGCACTAACAACCCATAACTCTAGCTAACAGCCGCTGCCTTACGAGCCGGACCTAGAGTGCGCGCACGCACCGGACACCGCTGCCACAGGCATGGCTTATTGCCAACACGCAACCCAAGCAAAGCTTGAAGAGAGAAAGAGAGAGAGAGAGAGAGAGAGAGAGAGAGAGAGAGAGAGAGAGAGGGAGCGAGAGAGAGAGAGAGAGATCCAAAGTGGTGTGGTGAATCGATGTGCGTGGTGGAGTGGCCAATGTAGTCAAAGGAATAGTGCGTACTATGTTGGGCCCATAGCAGAGCTGCTTGGCTTTTTGAATCCGTATGCATGTACTGATGTAACAGTTTGACCCACCTCGATCAGCTAGAGAGATGATGGCCTACATAAAAGGCAATCTCCCATTGATTTGCAAATGGTACAACCTCATGTAGAGGCAGCTACACACACATAGCAAAGTAGGTTAAAGATAATACTGGTTACATTGCCAAGTTTGAATCCAATTAAGACTTGCCTATTGTAGGGTGGCTGCGTGTTTATATAGACCAGACGGTTAAGCTGTAACATAAGATTTTACCAGGGGGAATAAAAAAACTAATGATAGAAACAAGGGCATGACAAAGGCCCTTGGCTATAATAGTTTCGTTGCGTGTCTTTCAAGTTTGACATGATTGATCCGTGGGCAAATTCCAACTAAGAACACCATTTGGAAAGCCAAGAACTTCCTTAGTGATGGTCTTACCAATTAGGCCCCAGTGCTCTTGGTGTTATAAAACTATCAATGCCTGTGATATGTTGGGCCTCATCAAAAATAGTACCTTTTTCACCTCTTTTGCTGAGAACAGAGCATGCAAAAATACATTCATATTAGTTGTGAATTTTCCCGGGATGTACTGGATCACCAACTATGGATGAAGATCATCTTGGAAAAGGTTGTTGTAGAAATAAGTTGCCACAGCTTGCAGATTTTCATGAGAAATTGCCAAACTATCATCCTCCTACACCAGTGAAACAACGTGCATTGAAAACTATATTTATATGTGTAGTTGATTTCCTTTAGAAGGATCAAAATACTTGCCTCGTCTTTGATTTTTGGAACAAAAAAAATGATTAACTCAGTTGTTTGGCTCCCAGTGACATGTAGCTAGGTGGACTACCATCCATCCATCCACGTAAACGTAGTTGCATCCATTCATGCACGGATGCACTCAAAGCTCTTCATTAATGGTGACCAACCATAGAGCCCGCCGCACTAAGAACCTAGCTCAACGCCCACCTTGCCTTTGTGTATGCCATGGTATGTCCCTCCTCTCAATCACATGATGCTTTTATAGGGGAGGGACTTACGTTGGCGAGATGGGCGTTGAGATGAGTCATCAGTGTGGCGGCCTCAATTGTAATGGGGCGACCCTGATAAGAGTGTGGGGAGACTTGGAGGGATAGTATGTGGGTGGGGGTGGGTGGGTGGGTTCATGATTGTTGTTGTGATGACGTACGGAGTGGACATTGACAGGAGAGGAGTGCGTGTTATATAACTCGACTCAAGAGGGTCTCTCTAGGAGCCGTTTGTTAAGGAATGCTCAATTATTCTATTGTCTTTTGGCCGCGATTGCACATTACTCTATAGGCTTTTGGCACGGACTGCTACATTACTCTACTTGCGTTTGGCATAGAATGCTACATTACACTACTGGCTTTTGGCGCACACTGCTACATTACTGTACCGGCTTCTGTCAGGGACAACTCAGTTACTCTACTGGTCGGCTTCCATTCATTAAGAGTTTGAAGTGCATCAGTGTATTTATACAAGTAGATATGTTTGTGTGGGTGGATGGATGTTAGGCCAGCTAGCTACAGGACAACAGGAGCCATGAAAGTAGATGCCAGATGTGACCAAATTAATTGCATGTTATTATACAAGAAAATTTCCCAAAATTGACCGAACATAGCATGAGTTCTTGCACACAGACACACAAAAAGAGTTGCATAATAGCGCAACACAAGCAAAGCTTGAAGAGAGAGACACCCAAAGTGGTGGGGTGAAACAATGTGCATGCTGGAGTGGCCACTGTAGTCATGAATAGTGTGCACTAAGTTGGGCCCATGGCAGGGCTTCTTGGCTTTTGGAATCTGTATGCATGCATTGATGAAACAATTTGACCCTCCTCTATCAACTAGAGAGATCTTCCACTGATTTGCAAATGGTAGAACCTCATGTAGAGGTTGCTACACACATAGGATGTGCGCCTGCGTATATACACATGTTCACTTGCAGGAATGGTATCTCTGTATGTTATAGGGTACCTACTTGTTTTTCATATAATTAATGGTCCAGTTATAAGACAAGTAAATTGGTGCGATGGGCCGGGAGAAATAGACTAAGAAAATTATTTTCCTTTAGTAGTGGGTGTATATTTTGTCTCGCTAGGACTAGTACTCGTGACATGTCCTATTGCAATATGTGGGCTTAGTATTAGTTGTAGCAAAGTAGGTTAAAGATAATACTAGTTACGTTGCTGAGTTTGAGTCCAATTAAGACTTGCCTATGGTGGCAATGGCTGCGTGTTTATATAGACCAGAAGTTTAGGCTGTAACATTAGATTTCATCGGTAAGGAAAGAAAAAAAGATAGAAACAAGCGCATGATAAAGGCCCTTGGCTATAATTGTTTCGTTGCGCGTGTTTTTCATGTTTTGACGTGATCGATATGTGGGCGAATTCCAACTAAGTGCACCATTTGGAAAGCAAGAACTTCCTAAGTGATGGTCTCGCCAATTAGGCCCCAGTGCTCTTGGTGTTGTAGAACTATCAATGCCTGTGATATGTTGGGCCTCATCATAAATAGTACCTTTTTCACCTCCTTTGCTGGGAACAGAGCAAACAAAAATACATTCATATTTGTTGTGACTTTTCCCGGGATGTATTGGATCACCAACTTCGGATGAAGATCTGCTTTGATAAGGTTGTTGTAGAAATAACTTGCCATAGCTTGCAGATTTTCTTGACCAATTGCCAAACTATCATCATCCTACACCGGAGAAATAATGTGCATTGAAAACTATATTTATATGTGTAGTTGATTTCATTTAGATGGATCAAAATACTTGCCTCGTGTTTGATTTTTGGAAACAAGTGATTTAACTAAGTTGTTTGGCTCCCAATGTCATGTAGCTAGGTGGACCGCATCCATCCATCCACTTAAACGTAGTTGCATCCATTCATGCACTGATGCACTCGAAGCTCTTCATTAATGGTGACCAACCATAGAGCCCGACGCACTAAGGGCCCGGCTCAACGCCCACCTTGCCTTTGTGTATGCAATGGTATGTCCCTCCTCCCAATCACCATGATGGTTTTAGAGGGGAGGGACTTACGCTGGCGGGGTGGGCGTTGAGGTGAGTCCTGAGTGCGGTGGCCTCAATTGCAATGGGGCGACGCCGATAAGAGTGCAGGGAGACTTGGAGGGAGAGTATGTGTGTGTGTGTGTGTGTG
>LR880968.1:961306842-961324763 GCA_904067115.1 Aegilops sharonensis | reverse complement strand
CCCCTCCTCCCGCGGCCGCCACGGCCCCTCCCCTGCAGCGGCCATCCCGCCGACTCGGCAGGCCGCGGCGCTTCCCCCCTTCCCTGCGGTGGAGCTACTCCACCAGGCCGCCCCCCTCCTCCACCGTCCACCCCCTCCCCTGCGGTGAGCTCGTCACCCTTTATTCTATTTTTTAATTTTACTTTTAGGTTTATGTTTTAGTTTTAGTTTAGAAGAAGAAGTGGAGAAGGAGGAGGAGGGACGAAAAGGGAGTAGGAGAAGAAGAAGACGAATAAAGAAGAAGAAGAAGAAAAGAAGGAAGACAAATATGAAAAAAAAAAGAGGGAGGAGGAGAAGTTTAGTTTAGTTTAGTTTTAGTATTAGTTTAGTTTAGTTTAGTTAGGTTTAGTTAGTTTTTTTTTTGTTTTCTAGGTTTAGTTAGTGTAGTTTAGGTTTGGATTAGGTTTTTTTCTTTTTTTAGGTTTAGGTTTATATATAGTTTAGTTTTGGTTTAGTGCAGACCTACGGGTCCATAGCTACTAGCTAGATGGCTTGTTCTCTCCCTTTGATTCTCAATACCATGTTCTCCTCGATGTTCTTGGAATCTATTCGATGTAATACATTTTTGCGGTGTGTTTGCCGAGATCCGATGAAATGTGGATTTATGATCAGCTTATCTATGAATATTATTTGAATCTCCTACGAATTCTTTTATGCATGATTTGATATCTTTGTAATTCTCTTCGAACTATCGGTTTGGTTTGGCCAACTAGATTCGTTTTTCTTGCAATGGGAGAAGTGCTTAGCTTTCGGTTCAATCTTGTGGTGTCCTTTCCTAGTGACAGTAGGGCCAGCAAGGCACGTATTGTATTGTTGCCATCGAGGAAAGAAAGATGGGGTTTTCATCATATTGCTTGAGTTAATTCCTCGACATCATGTCATCTTACTTAATGTGTTAATCTATTATTCATGAACTTAATAATAGAGATGCAGGCAGGTGTCGGTCGATGTGTGGAGTAATAGTAGTAGATGCAGAATCATTTCGGTCTACTTGACACGGACGTGATGCCTATATTGATGACCATTGCCTTAGATATCGTCATAACTTTGTGCTTTTCTATCAATTGCTCGACAGTAATTTGTTCACCCACCATATTTTTTGCTATCTTGGGAGAAGCCTCTAGTAAACCTATGGCCCCCAGGTCTATTTCCATCATATAAGTTTCTATTTTCCATCATATAATTTGCTATTTTCCATCATATAAGTTTCTATTTTCCATCATATAAGTTTCTGATCTACAATATTAGTTCCCAATTAACTATTTTTGCAATCTTTTACTTTCCGATCTATAAACCAAAAATACCAAAAATATTAACTTCATTGTTTATCTAACTCTATCAGATCTCACCTTTGCAAATAATTGTGAAGGGATTGACAACCCCTTTACTGCGTTGGGTGCAAGTTGTTCGATTGTTTGTGCAGGCATTCGGTGATTTGTGCGTGGTCTCGTACTGGATTGATACCTTGGTTCTCAAACTGAAGGAAATACTTATCTCTACTTTGTTGCATCACCCTTTCCTCTTCAAGGGAAAAACTAACGCAAGCTCAAGAATAATGATTTTATTAGTACTTCGATTGCTCCCGCCACTAGTGTGGAATCTTGTGAAATTAATGCCACTTTGCTGACTCTTGTTATGAAAGATCAATTTTTTGGCCATCTAAACAATTTTGCTGATTTGTGTGATCTGCAAAACAAAAAAAATATGTGGATAACGATATTGTTAAATTGAAGCTATTTCCGTTCTTGCCTAAAAAGTATTGATTCATGGAATAAGTGTAACGATGCTTTTATTTCCAAGTATTTTCCTCCCGCTAAAATCATCTCCCTTAGGAACGAGATTATGAATTTTAAGCAACTTGATCATGAACATGTTGCGCAATCTTGGGAGAGGATGAAATTGATGATACAAAATTGCCCTACTCATTGTTTGAATTTGTGGATGATTATACAAAAAAATTATGCCAGATTGAATTTTTCTTCTAGAAATCTTTTAGATTTGGCCGTGGGATGCACTTTTATGGAAATTTCTTTTGGAGAAGCTACTAAAATCCTAGATAATATTATGGTTAATTATTCTCAATGGCATACCGAAAGATCTTCCACTAGTAAAAAAGTGCATGCGATTGAAGAGATTAATGTTTTGAGTGGAAAGATGGATGAACTTATGAAATTATTTGCAAGCAAGAGTGCTTCTATTGATCCTAATGGTATGTGTTTGTCTACTTTAATTGAAAATAATAATGAATCAACAGATGTGAATTTGTTGGTAGGAACAATTTTGGTAATAACGTGTATAGAGGTAATTTTAATCCTAGGCTGTTTCCTAGTAATTCCTCTAATTATCATGGTAATTCCTACAACAATTGTTATGGAAATTATAATAAGATGGCCTCTTATTTTGAGAATAGTGTTATAGAATTTATGAGTTCGCAAAAGAATTTCATTGTTTTGATTGAAGAAAAATTGCTTAAGATTGATGATTTGGCTAGGAACATGGATAGAATTTCTGTTCATGTTGATTCTTTGAAACTTAGATCTATTCCACCCAAGCATGATATTAATGAGTCTCTCAAAACTATGAGAATTTCCATTGATGAGTGCAAAGAAAGAACCGCTTAGATACGTGTGAAATGAGATTGGTTTGTAAAAACATGTTCTTCTAGTTTCCGTGAAAAATAAAGATGAAGATCTTATAGTGATTGATGTGGCTCTTATGGAATCTTTGTTTTCCAATATAAATCTTGATAAACATGGGACTGGAGATGAGTCAACTTTAGTTAAAAGGCATCCCAATGATTTGGAGTTTTTAGATCTTGGTGCAAAAATTGATAAAAGTGGGATTGGAGAGGTCAAAACTTTAAGTAGCAATGAACCCACTCTTTTGGATTTAAAGGAATTTAATTGTGATAATTGGTCTTTGATAGATTGTATTTCCTTATTCCAATCCATGTTGAATTCTCCTCATGCTTATAATCAAAACAAGCTTTTACTAAATATACCGTTGATGCTATGATGCAATCTTTTGAAGAAAAGCTTGAATTAGAAGTTTCTATCCCTAGAAAACTTTATGATGAGTGGGAACCTACTATTAAGATTAATATTGAAGATTATGAGTGCCATGCTTTGTGTGATTTGGGTGCTAGTGTTTCCATGATTCCAAAAACTTTATGTGACGTGCTAGGTTTCCATGAATTTGATGATTGTTCTTTAAATTTGCATCTTGCGGATTCCACTATTAAGAAACCTATGGGAAGGATTAATGATGTTATTATTGTTGCAAATAGGAATTATGTGCCCATAGATTTCATTGTTCTTGATATAGATTGCAATCCTACATGTCCTATTATTCTTGGTAGACCTTTCCTTAGAACGATTGGTGCAATTATTGATATGAAAGAAGGAAACATTAGATTTCAGTTTCTGTTAAGGAAGGGCATGGAACACTTTCCAAGAAAGAAAATTAAATTGCCTTATGAATCTATTATGGGAGCCACTTATGGATTGCATACCAAAGATGACAATACCTAGATCTATTCGTGTTTTATGCCCAGCTAAGGGCGTTAAACAATAGCGCTTGTTGGGAGGCAACCCAATTTTCTTTTTGTTCTTGCTGTTTAGGTTCTGTTTTGTAAAAAAAATCCATCTAGCCTCTAGTTAGATGTGTTTTTTTCGTTTTGATTAGTGTTTTTGCCAAGTAAGACCATTGGGATAGCTTACGGTGATAGTTGATTTGATCTTGCTGAAAAACTAAAACTTTTTTGCCTAGGAAAATAATTTTCATTTTTTACGCAAGCGCGATAAAATACTAATTCTTTTTGGATAACACTAATAAGCAAATTTCTTATGTTGTCCTAATTTGTCAGAATTTTTGGAGTTACAGAAGTATTCAAGAGTTACAGATTTCTATAGATTGTTCTGTTTTTGACAGATTCTGTTTTCTTTGTGTTGTTTGCTTATTTTGATGGTTCTATGAGTAGTATCGGGGGGTATGAACTATGGAAAAGTTGGAATACAGTAGATATTACACCAATATAAATAAAGAATGAGTTCACAACGGTACCAAAAGTGGTGATATATTTTCTTATACTAACGGAGCTTATGAGATTTTCTGTTGAGTTTTGTGTTGTGAAGTTTTCATGTTTTGGGTAAGGATTTGATGGACTATGGAATAAGGAGTGGCAAGAGCCTAAGCTTGGGGATGCCCAAGGCACCCCAAGGTAATATTCAAGGACAAGCAAGACCTAAGCTTGGGGATGCCCCGGAAGGCATCCCCTTTTTCGTCTTTGTCTATCAGTAACTTTATTTGAGGCTATATTTTTATTCACCACATGATATGTATTTTGCTTGGAGACTCTCTTGTATGATTGAAGTCTTTGCTTTTTAGTTTGCCACAATCACCTTGTTGTACACACCTTTTGAGAGGGACATACATGAATCGTGATTTATTAGAATACTCTATGTGCTTCACTTATATCTTTTGAGCTAGGCAATTTTGCTCTAGTGCTTCACTTATATCTTTTTAGAGCACGCCGGTGGTTTTATTTTATAGAAATTGTACTCTCATGCTTCACTTATATTATTTTGAGAGTCTTTAAATAGCATGTTAATTTGCTTTGGTTATAAATTTACTCCTAATATGATAGGCATCAAGAGGGATATAATAAAAACTTTCATATAAAGTGCATTGAATACTATGAGAAGTTTGATTCATTATGATTGATTTGAGATATAGATGGTGATATTAGATTCATGCCAGTGAGTAATTGTGAATTTGAGAAATACTTGTGTTAAAGTTTGTGTTTCCCGTAGCCTGCACGTATGGTGAACCGTTATGTGATGAAGTCGGACCATGATTTATTTATTGATTGTCTTCCTTATGAGTGGCGGTCGGGGACGAGCGATGGACTTTTCCTACCAAACTATCCACCTAGGAGCATGCACGTAGTACTTCGTTTTGATAACTAATAGATTTTTGCAATAAGTATGTGAGTTCTTTATGACTAATGTTGACACTACTAGAAAAAAAGCTATAGATAATATGGACATTAATGGCGCAGCACACATGTGGTGCGTCACTACTATATACTAATGGCGCACCATGTGTTGGTGCGCCACTAGTAACAATTTTTTTTATTTTCTTTTTCAAAACTAGTAATGGCGCACCAGGGGATAGTGCGCCATTACTAGTTAAACTAGTAATGGCGCACCACATCCACGGTGCGCCACTAGTAATTTTCATTCAATTTTTTTCAAATTTTTTTCAAAACTAGTAATGGTGCACAAGGGGATAGTGCGCCATTACTAGTTAAACTAGTTAAACTAGTAATGGGGCACCACATCCACGGTGCGCCACTAGTATTATTTTAAAAAAAAATTCAATTTTTTTTATTTTTTTTCAAAACTAGTAATGGCGCACCGTGTGTGTGGTGCACCATTACTAGTTGAACTAGTAATGGAGCACCACTCCCACGGTGCGCCATTACTAACTTAGCCCAAAAATTCCATCGAATGCACCCCCCTGGACCACCTTTTCAGTTTTAAAAAAAGAAAATAAAATGATGGAAATATCAAAAAATAAAAGAAAATAAGTTTCCCATGTGATATGTGGTCTACTTGTTGGGAAAATTTACAAATATGAATTTCGACTTTATTTGCAAAATCTCTCTGGAATTTGTAAAATGGGCATAACTTTTGCATACGAACTCGGATTAAAAAGTTTTTTATATGAATAATCATCTACTCGAAAAGTTACATCCGAATTTAACGGGGGTACCCGGTTAAACACTTTGAAAATCCTCAAAAACCTAACAGAAAAAAGTTACGGGGCTGTTAAGATCTAGAGGGGGAAAAATGGAAAAAATTTCAAACTTACTAGTGGCGCACGGTTTGCTAGGTGCGCCACTAGTAACAGAAAAAAAATTGGTTTCGAATTTTTTTTTCGATTTAAAAAAAAATGATACGTAATATGACCGGGAAGTTTGAAATATTTTTCAAAATTTCATCATACTCATGAACATGAACAAAGTCCTAGACATCAACAAGGTCTAATAGGATTGATATGATAGATATATCAACAAGTGCCTGTTAAGTGAGGCGGTGCTGGGTTTGGATAGAACTGCGAAGTTAAGCGTGCTCGGGCTGGAGTATTGTGAGGATGGGTGACCATCCGGGAAGTTTGACCACTTAGTGCCATTTGACTTGAGATTAAGCATATTGATCCGAGATTAAGCCATAGTGACCCGAGATTAAGAAAAAAAATGAAAAAACTATTTGAAAAAAATTATTAGTAATGGCGCACTTCTATGTGGTGCGCCATTACTAAGTCAGATAGTAATGTGGCACCGTGTGATATACTAATGGCGCACACTTAGTTGGATGCAAACCCACTTAGTTTTATTTTTGAGATTTCATACACTAATAGCTCTAGTGCATTCGTTGCATGGCAATCCCTACTCACTCACATTGATATCTATTGATGGGCATCTCCATGGCCCGTTGATACGCCTAGTGGATGTGAGACTATCTCCTTCTTTTTATCTTCTCGACAACCACCATATTCTATTCCACCCATAGTGCTTTGTCCATGGCTCACGCTCGTGTATTACGTGAAAGTTAAAAAGTTTGAGAACATCAAAAGTATGAAACAATTGCTTGGCTTGTCATCGGGGTTGTGCATGATTTGAATATTTTGTGTGATGAAGATGGAGCATAGCCTGACTATATGATTTTGTAGAGATAAGCTTTCTTTGGCCATGATATTTTGAAAAGACATAATTGCCTTGTTAGTATGCTTGAAGTATTATTGTTTTGATGTCAATATTAAACTTTTGTTTTCAATCTTATGGATCTGAACATTCATGCCACAACAAAGAAAATTACACGAATAAATATGTTAGGTAGCATTCCACATAAAAAATTCTGTTTTTATAATTTACCTACTCGAGGACGAGCAGGAAGTAAGCTTGGGGATGCTTGATACGTCTCCAATGTATCTATAATTTTGTATTATTCCACGCTATTATATTATCTGTTTACGATGTTTTATATGCATTTATATGTTGTTTTATATTATTTTTGGGACTAACCTATTAACCTAGGGCCCAGTGCCATTTCCTGTTTTTTCCCTGTTTTTGAGTTTCGCTGAAAAGGAATACCAAACGAAGTCCAAACGGAATGAAACCTTCATGATGATTTTTCTTGGACTAGAAGAAAACTAGGAGACTTGGAGATGAAGTCGGAGGAGCCACGAGGCGGCCACAAGGACGGAGGACGCGCCCAGGGGATACGGCGCGCCCCCCACCCTTGTGGGGCCCCCGTGAGCCTCCTGACCTAATTCTTTTTTCTATATATTCCCAAATATCCCCAAACCACCAGAGGCATCCACGAAAACACTTCTCCACCGCCGCAACCTTTTGTACCCATGAGATCCCATCAGGGGACCTTTTCCGGCACCTTGCCGGAGGGGGATTTGATCACGGAGGGCTTCTACATCAACTCTATTGCCCTTCCATTGAAGCGTGAGTTGTTTACCACAGACCTACGGGTCCATAGCTTGTAGCTAGATGGATTCTTCTCTCTCTTCGATTCTCAATACCATGTTCTCCTCGATGTTCTTGGAGATCTATTCAATGAAATATTTTTTTGCGGTGTGTTTGTCGAGATCTGATGACTTGTGGATTTATGATCAGCTTATCTATGAATATTATTTGAATCTTCTCTGGCTTCTTTTATGCTTGATTTGATATCTTTGTAATTCTCTTCGAACTATTGGTTTGGTTTGGCAACCTAGATTGGTTTTTCTTTCAATGGGAGAAGTGCTTAGCTTTGGGTTCATTCTTGCGGTGTCCTTTCCTAGTGAAAGTAGGGGCAGCCAGGCACGTATTGTATTGTTGCCATCGAGGATAAAAAGATGGGGTTTTCATCATATTGCTTGACTTAATTCCTCTACATCATGTCAACTTACTTAATGCGTTACTATGTTCTTCTTGAACTTAATACTCTAGATGCATGTAGGAGTCAGTCGGTGTGTGGAGTAATAGTAGTAGATGTAGAATCGTTTTGGTCTACTTGACACGGACGTGATGCCTATATTCATGATCATTCCCTTGGATATCGTCATAACTTTGCGCTTTTCTATCAATTTCTCAGCAGTAATTTGTTCACCCACCGTATTATTTGCTATCTTGAGAGAAGCCACTAGTGAAATCTATGTCCCCCGGGTCTATCTTCATCATATTAATCTTCCANGTGTTTGTCGAGATCTGATGACTTGTGGATTTATGATCAGCTTATCTATGAATATTATTTGAATCTTCTCTGGCTTCTTTTATGCTTGATTTGATATCTTTGTAATTCTCTTCGAACTATTGGTTTGGTTTGGCAACCTAGATTGGTTTTTCTTTCAATGGGAGAAGTGCTTAGCTTTGGGTTCATTCTTGCGGTGTCCTTTCCTAGTGAAAGTAGGGGCAGCCAGGCACGTATTGTATTGTTGCCATCGAGGATAAAAAGATGGGGTTTTCATCATATTGCTTGACTTAATTCCTCTACATCATGTCAACTTACTTAATGCGTTACTATGTTCTTCTTGAACTTAATACTCTAGATGCATGTAGGAGTCAGTCGGTGTGTGGAGTAATAGTAGTAGATGTAGAATCGTTTTGGTCTACTTGACACGGACGTGATGCCTATATTCATGATCATTCCCTTGGATATCGTCATAACTTTGCGCTTTTCTATCAATTTCTCAGCAGTAATTTGTTCACCCACCGTATTATTTGCTATCTTGAGAGAAGCCTCTTGTGAAACCTATGGCCCCCGGTGAGGGAGTCCTGGATTAAGGGGTCCTCAAGCGTCCGGACTGTGTAGCATTGTCCGGACTGTTGGGCCGTGAAGATACAAGACAGAAGACTATCTCTCGTGTCCGGATGGGACTCTCCTTGGCGTGGAAGGCAAGCTTGGCGCCCGGATATGAAGATTCCTTTCTCTGTAACCGACTTTGTATAACCCTAGTCCCCTCCGGTGTCTATATAAACCGAAGGGCTTAGTCCGTAGAGACAATCATAATCATAGTCATACAGGCTAGACTTTTAGGGTTTTAGCCATTATGATCTCGAGGTAGATCAACTCTTGTAATACTCATATTCATCAAGATCAATCGAGCAGGAAGTAGGGTATTACCCCCATAGAGAGGACCTGAACCTGGGTAAACATTGTGTCCCCCATCTCCTATTACCATCAACCTTAGACGCACAGTTCGGGACCCCCTACCCGAGATCCTCCGGTTTTGACACCGACATTGGTCCTTTCATTAAGAGTTCCGCTGTGACGTCAAAGACATGATTGATGGCTCGCCTTGTTATCAAAGACAGTGTCACCTCCGGAGGAGCACTGGCCCCAGGCCAAACCCTCCGGCTGGGTGGCTTTACCATGACCGCCCGTTTGGCCGTTAAGCCGACGTTGACTTCTCGAGTCATCGAAAATCCCCTCCGTGCTGACTCAGAATACTCCAAGTCGATGGATACGGCGGAGTTGTTGTCTTTGAATGAGCTCCTAGATCGCATTGCCGCCTTGGGGGTCGCTACAGACTACGATCGGATTGGGCTTAAACCCGACCAGAGAGAAATTAAACCTCCACCGATCACCCACCAGGTAGTGGTAGTAGAGGAGCAAGACGACAACTCTTCCTCTATACTGAGGACGAACTATGTTCGGATCTCCAAGCTCGAAGAGCCGGATACCTTCCTTCGGAAAGACACGCCCTGCCCTCCGAACCTAGAATCAAACAACGGGCCTGAAAAATCAGTTGATATCCCGGAGCACGAGCTATTAAGTTCGGAAGTTTTTCAAACCCCAGATCCCAAATTGGGTCAGGGTTCGGATTTAAAGCCACCCACCCGCCCAGATATAAACGATCTCATGCACATATGACAGCATTCTCGGGAAACAATCCATCACTTTTGGGCTAGATTCCTCCTTGTCAGAGACAAGATTAAAGATTGCCACGACGAAGACGTGATCTCAGTATTCAGCAACAATTGCACAGACGAAGGAATCCTCAACGCCATCAACCGCAATCGCATATTACACTTCGCTGACTTGGCAACCATAGTACAGAAATACTGCGCAATGGAAAGCACCTGGAAAAAAGGCAAAAAGGATGCACCCACGTGGGGCGCCCGACCCAACAACAAAGAAATCTAAGCCCATTACGGGGCGCGAAACCGTTCTGGAGGGATGGCTCGATCGGCCATGCAAAGTACACACAACACCGGATACAATATCAACCCACAGCCTTAGAGCATGTTGGATACTCCGGCAAGTGGCCAAGAGCGGCGAGGAACTCCTCACCACAAATACCTCAGATCAAAACCCCTCGAAAGATGACGACCTCAGAATATTGACGGTCTTCGAAACCTTCGCTTCAAATAACAGAAGCAAAAGGGCACTCCGTGACCTCGCCGAAGTCTGCCAAGTCGCAGCAATAAACCCCTGGAACGACACGGCCATAACTTTCAATGCCGGTGACGAACCAAAATTCAGGACAGTCCGGGCACCAGCCGCCTTGGTCCATAGTCCAATTGTGGGCGGCTTTCGGCTCATGGACGGCGGCAGCGGATTAAACCTCATCTACAAGGACACACTCAACCAAATGGAAATAGACATGAGCCTCATCGAGCAAAGTAGTACGACCTTCCGAGGAATTATTCCCAATCGGGAGGCGATGCGCGGGAAAAATCACACTTGACGTGGTATTCGGCACGCCGGAGATTTATCGGTCCGAAGAAATAACCTTCCAACTGGCCCCTTTCAATAGTGGATATAACGCCCTATTGGGGCGAGATGCGTTCACATGCTTCCAAGCTACACCTCATTACGGGTACATGAAGCTCAAGATGCCCGGGCCCAATGGTATAATCACTCTTGCCAGTGATCCGGACATCGCACTCCGCGCGAAAATAAAACCGCATCCCTGGCCCTCGAGGCATTATCCGAAGCCCTCGCGGCCGAAGAATTAACCGCACTATGCTCCACGATGGATAGGGACGATGTAAGCCTGGACAAGCGACCCAAATCCACCTCCTTTAAACCAGCAGATGAAATAGTCAAATTTCAAGTCCACCCAAGGGACCCCAAGAAGACAGCATCCATCGGGGCACAGCTGGACCCAACGGTTGACCCGTGCTACGAGAGTTCCTGCGTGAGAACTGGGATATATTCGCCCCGTACCCTTCTGATATGCCAGGAATCCCACACAGGTTGGCCGTACATAGCCTCAATATATTGAAGGGATATAAACCGGTCAAGCAAACACTACGGCGCTTTTCCGAACCCAAACGTCAAGCTATGAGGGAGGAGCTAGCCAAGTTAATCGAGGCTGGATTCATTAGAGAAATAAAACACCCGTACTGGCTAGCAAACCTGGTGATGGTGCCAAAGAAGGATAAATCCTGGCGCATGTGCGTCGATTTCAAAGACCTTAATAAGGCCTGCCCTAAGGATCCCTTCCCCCTCCCCCGCATCGACCAGATTATCGATGCTACCGCAGGACACGACTCACTGTGTTTTCTCGACGCATATTCCGGATACCATCAAATCAAAATGAAGGAGTCCGACCAAGCAGCAACGGCATTCATTACGCCATATGGGTCATTCTGCTTCAACACTATGCCCTTGGGCTCAAAAACGCCGGGGCCACCTACCAACGCATGATTCAAACATGCCTGGAGAAACAGATTGGCAAGACAGTCGAAGCGTATGTAGATGATGTCGTCATATAAACTAGGCATGTTGAGTCATTGATAGACGATATACATCTCACATTCGACAACCTCCGTACATACGACATCAAGCTCAATCCGGAAAAGTGTGTTTTCAGAGTTTCCGCTGGAAAACTAGTGGGCTTCATCGTCTCCAATAGATGAATTGAAGAAAATCCAGCCAAAATCTGAGCTTCGTCACAATTGGCTACACCAACAGACCTTAAATAGGTCCAAAAACTAGCCGGATGCGTGGCAGCTTTAAGCCGCTTTATCTCCAAATTAGGAGAAAAAGCATTGCCACTTTATCGCCTTCTCCGATGCACCGACCACTTTGAGTGGACGGATGCGGCAATGGCCGGACTGGAAGAAATAAAGGCCTTTTTAGCGAGCAGCCCAATCCTGGCCGCGCCGAACATCGGCGAACCCATGTTATTATACATATCGGCAACACACCAGGTGGTGAGTGTCGTGCTCGTCGTCGAGCGAGAGTAGGACGGACACAAGTTCCCGCTCCAGAAACCGGTATACTACGTGTCCACCATTCTCACACCATGCAAATCCCGATACCCTCATTACCAAAAGATAGCATATGCGGTCTCTATGGCATCCCGGAAGCTGCGACACTACTTTCAAGAGTGCTCGGTCACGGTGGCTTCCGAGGTACCACTCAACGACATAATAAACAACCGCAATGCCACGGGCCGGATTGCCAAGTGGGCCATTGAGCTCCTTCCATTCGACATAACATACAAACCGTGCCGAGCCATTAAATCCCAAGTACTGGCTGGCTTCGTCGCCGAATGGACAGAGGCCGAACTCCCTAAAGAGTAGGGCACATATTCCAACTAGGTTATGGACTTCGATGGTTCCAAAATGCTGGCGGATTAGGGCGGGCGTTGTCTTAACGTCCCCCACTGGAGATGCAGTTTAGTACGTACTCCAAATATTATACACAGACTCCAACAATGCAGCCGAATATGAGGCTTTATTGCATGGTCTTCGGATGGCTGTCTCCATGGGCATACAACGCCTGGAAGTGCGCGGGGACTCAAACCTCGTAATATCTCAAAAAATGGAGATTTCGATGCCAAAGATCCGAAGATGGCGGCTTACCGTAACGCCGTTCTCAACATGTCGGCTCGGTTCTAGGGGCTCAAGTTTCATCACGTGGCTCGAGAAAGTAATCAAGCGGCGGATATCCTTGCTCGCATCAGCGCCAAGCGCGACCTCGTCCCACCTAACATCTTTCTGGAAAGGCTTTTCAAGCCATCCTTGGTGTGGCAAGGGGAGAGCGGCAACACCAGTCCAGATCCAACCATAACCCCAGATCCGAACACACCGATATCATCGGGGGATCTGCCACAGAAATAACACCGTCGGCCCATCTTATCATGACAGCCATTGCCCCCATGGACCGAACCCTTCTTGGTCTACCTTAATAGGTGAGAACTCCCTGAGGATCAGAATGAGGCTCGCCGCATTGTCCGGCGCTCGAATAAGGTTCATGACGGAGAACTCTACAAGAAAAGCGTTACCGGAGTACTTCAAAGATGTCTCTCCGAGGAAGAGGGGCGGCAGCTCTTGGCTGAAATTCATGCTTGTCTCGGTGGTCACCACGCTGCAGCTCGGGCCCTTGTAAGCAAGGCCTTGTGTACAGGTTTCTATTGGCCGACGGCCCGAGCAGATGCACAGGACCTTGTCCAACGTTGCGTCGGATACCAGCTTTTCGCCAACCAAAGCCATATGCCACCCACCGCTCTACAAACAATCCCCATCACTTGGCCTTTCGCAGTCTGGGGGCTTGATATGGTCGGACCCCTTAAAGGAGGAAGCCATAAGAAAAAGTATCTGCTGGTCATGGTGGATAAATTCACTAAGTGGATAGAGGCCAAACCAGTTAAAACGGCCGAAGCCGGACCGGTGATAGACTTCATATCCAGTGTTGTGAACCGTTATGGTGTTCCACACAGCATCATCACCAATAACGGCTCCAATTTCACAGCCAATTAGGTGAAAACCTGGTGTGCTAATCGGGCATTAAGCATGATTACGCCTCTATCTATCACCCGCAAACAAACGGTCAAGTCGAACGAGCCAATGGTCTATTATGAGCGGCATTAAGCCCAGACTAGTGCGGTCTTTGAAAGAATCAGACAAGCACTGGGTGGAGGAGCTCGACTCCGTACTCTTGGGGCTGCGGACCACGCCCAATCGCACTACCGGATATACACCTTTCTTCATGGTGTACGGTGCAGAGACTGTGTTACCCTGCGAAATTATTCATGACTCACCTCGAGTGCGCATGTACAAAGAGAGAGAGGCCGAGCTTGATCGGAAGGACAACTTAGAAGCCCTGGAGGAGGACCGCGATGTTGCAAAGGCCCGTTTCGCATTTTATCAACCGCAGGCCCACAGATATCAAAGCAGAGAAGTGCGGGCCTATAATGTTGGCGAACTCGTTCTACGCTTGCCGGAGAAGAAAAAGGACAAACTCAAGCCCAAGTGGGAGGGTCCCTTCATCATTGACGAAGTTCTCACTGGAGGAGCGTACCGCCTGCATGATGCATCAGACAATCGCCTAGAGCCGAACCCCTGGAACGCGGCCAGACTCCGAAGATTTTATGCCTGGCGCCGAACTCTTTGTTCGTCTCCTTCTCCCTATTGTTTTCATTATTTTTTTCCTCTCTTTTCACTTCTTATTTTTTTAGCCTTAAAGCTTTTGTGCGGCTAAACCGTGCACCTATGACGTACACATCCTCAAATATGTACGTCCATCATACCTGGGGGCTTCTTGCACAGAAGCTTATTATTGTTATTTTCCGACCATCAAGCTCATCACATATGCGTTTTTCCTCATATTTACCTTTTCTTCGCCATTATATGCATCGATATGACTTAAGTTTTGGCCAAGCTGGGTTGCCTGGCTCCTCTGCTTATGCCCTACGTTCCCGTTAGTTCGGCTAGGGCATAAAGGGGGCACCTCTGCGATTGTTACTGCCAGGTCATCCGGATGTGTACCTCAGACTGGGTGAAGCCGAAAGCTAGCGTTCTTAAGGGAATATTCGGTCGGCGGACTAAAGATGTTTTTACATTCGTTCCACTATGAACCCCCAGACGTTATGTATACTGCGATTTTTTCAATCACAGTTCAGACATGCATATTAATGCATGTACCCCCAGGGAAAGGAACCCTTAACGGAACTATTCTCTCTGGAAGATGTTTCTTACAATCACAATGTAATATAACATAGCTAGCCGGATACAACTTGTCCGTTCAAGTAACTATGACCCCTATGCCTAGTTTCCACGCATACCCCGGTCTATTTTGCCGCTCAGCTATTCGGAAACACTCCGCACCTTTGGGTCCAGAGGTCGAAGTGAAAAGGTCTACCATGACAATCGTTTTACAATCCGACTAGGGACAAATATGTCAAGGAAAGTACATAGTCACTTAGACTCAAAAATTTCCTCCTCTATACCGTCTAACAGGCTGTCTAACTTACAATCCTGTTGGGAATATTTAGCGGCCACTTCTACTTGGTCATATACCAAGTTAATGGGAATTTCTTTCCCATCTGACCCTAGAGGTCCGACCTGGGCCATATGATTTGGATCAAGCTTGGTATACCGTGTTTTCACCATGGCCTAGGCCTCTCGCACACCTTCCCGGCAGGCCGATATCTTCCATAATCAGAAACGCCGCCATGCTCCTTTGAATAGTTGTACGAGCTCCTCCATACTTCCTGGAGGGGAGGAGGATGGCCATAAGGCCTTGGCAACACTTCGCATCGCCTGCCGAGCTCCCTCGTGGATTTGCGACAGCTCTTGTAGCAAATCGCCCGACGATCCGGACATCTCCTCTTCGGGATGGCCAGTCAGCATACCTACAGACGTAACTCTGTCAGTTCCTTTCCTCACCTAATTACACGGAGGTAAGTTTGAACACATACTAAATATGCCGCCTCGCAGCCTCTTATTTTCCTTCACGGAGTCAGCCAGCTGGGCCCGCACATCTTTCAGTTCTTTGCCTAGATGGGTGTTGGAACCCTGGAGTTTGTTTTTCTCCTCCCTGACCCGTGTCACTATGCGTTCACCCGCGGCCCGTTGCCTTTTGGCTTCTTGTTCACCCGCTTGCGTGACTTCCAGTGCTTCCGTCGGTTTATCTGACGATCATGCCATGAGATATGCAACACTACTAGCATTGTTGGTATATAACTATATTTTCTCGATGGAGGGGAATATTACCAGGCGATGCCTTCTTGGATTTTTCCAGTTTGATGGTAGCGGCATTCAGCTTGGTCCGACACTTTTCTAGTTCTTGAGACAATAGGTTGTTCTTCTCCGTAAGCACCTGGTCATACAATGGTCCTTAAATCAGTTGTATGAACTGCTTCAAGTCTCGGGGGCTACTGGTATATAATTATCATATTTGGACAATGTAAACTTACCCGCATATCTTTCAAATGTTGGTTTGTGGCTCTGGTAAGCCCGTCTTGAGCAGCTCAGATGTATGCAACAGCCGAGCTGAAGGCATTGAATGCCTTTTTGTAAAGTCGGGGTCGCGTAGAACGGCCCTCCGGCACCAATGATTCATGGCACTCTCCACTTCCGACTTTGTGACGGATACATCATCTGACTCCTCTGCCAAAGGACAATTTGGCATCACTCCCATATCAGCCCCCGTCTTTCTGGTAGGGTCTGGAACCTGGCTGTTGGGAATGTGACCGGCACGGCGAACACTTTTTCTGATAAGGCACGAACGGACAATGTCACAGTTGGATGTGACTGCCAAGGGGCATGTTCACAAAGCCATACCTCTTTGGTGAAGGCTCGGTCGTGTCCTCGTTTGCCTTCCTCTTTGAAGGCTTGCCAGGCGTGGGCGCCGCTCTCTTTGGAGTTGCCTCTGGTGTAGCATGGCGCGCCGAACGCCTCCCCCTTGGAGCACGAGACAGTGCGGTGGGTGAGGCAGAATGAGGAAGCTCTTTCGAAGGAGATGTCTCCTGATTACTTACGTGTGAGGCAGGGAGAAGACCGGGATAGTCGGCGGTGATGGCCACTTCTGTGTCGTCATAGCTCGCCTGGTAGAACACCCCATCCTCGAGATCCACGAATATATCCGGATCCTCTTCGAATCCGGGGTCAAGATCCCGGTTGTGGTCCTCTGGCTATGGGGCGGGGCTGTGGAGCCCCTTGGTGATCTTTCGCCATTCCTGTTACAAATGGACGGATTAATGTTCGTCAAATGTGACTCAGGGAGTAGATTGAGTAGAGTAGTGGGGTTGGAACTCACCCGTCTAGGAGGATTGTACATGGAAATTCCATCTCGGTGCTTAATACGAATGAATTCCTCTTTCTCCCCTTTGAATAGTTTGGTCAATATTTTGGCCAAAGCGGCGGGGGTGTCCGGACCCTTCCGACCGCAGTGGGAGGCGTCATCTTCCCCATTATAGTGCCACATGGGAAGCCCTTTGTATTGGAGTGGCTGAACCCCTCGTACTATGGAAGTCGCCATTACCTCGACTACTGATAATCCGGACTGGGCAAGCGTCTTTATCTTGCTCATCAATTGACGGACTTCCGCGCTATCTTCCTCCTCGAGGCACCGAGGGCGCCAGTTGTGGCGTTTCTTCAAGGGAACACTTGTAAATTCGGGAAGACCCATTCAGACTAGGTCGGGAAGGGCGACGTCCTCGATATAAAACCATTCGGAAGGCCACTCTTCGGATGCCTTCTTCGGTGTGCCGGACAGGTATCCAGTCCCGGCGATGCGCCATACCTCGGCTTCGCCCACTTCAAATATTGATCCCTTTGGTTACGAGGGATGAGGCAGAATAGCTTCCTCCACAATTCAAAATGGGCCTCACAACCCAGCAATATCTCACAAAGAGCAACGTAAAACGTGATGTGCAAGATGGAGGCAGGAGTGAAATTGTGCAGTTGGAGGCCATAATACTCCAGAAGTCCTCGGAGGAACGGGTGGATTGGAAATCCAACGCCTCTCAACAAGTAGGGAACGAAGCACACTTGTTCCCCCTGTATGGATTGGGGAAATTCTCCGCCTGAGCCCTGCCGTTGAAGGAGGTCAATCCTGCTCGAACGGGGACTAGATCCGCGGGGGGGG
>LR880968.1:961281945-961306329 GCA_904067115.1 Aegilops sharonensis | reverse complement strand
GGAAGAAATCCCTGTGTCTGCAGCTTCACTAGCCGACCGTGGGATACGGAACACTTCTCCCAATCGCCTTTTTCGGTGCCGTGGGGATGGGAGGAAGAGATGGGAGCGCTAGCCATGTTTTAATGGTTTCTCCTAGCGAACTCTGAGGATCCCTCGCTTGGTGTGGAATGGATCTGAAGATCCCAATCTCTTTAAATAGACGCCTTTCTTATTTGCTGACCTCTCGTATTTGCTTGACACGTGGAAGCTGAAGTCATGAAGGCGTGGAAGCCGATGGGCGCGACATTAAATGGAAAGCTGAATACTGCTCTTTAAGTCAGGTACTTTGAAGTAATCGGACGAGGAACCCACCTTGCAATGCCGAAGATAATCTGCGCGCCGGACACATCACCATTGAAAGACTGGTTCGGGGGCTACTGAGGGACTCCAGGAGGCGTCCGGACTGTGTAGCATGGGACGGACTATTGGGCCATGAAGATACAAGACAGAAGACTCTCTCCCGTGTCCGGATGGGACTCTCCTTGGCGTGGAAGGCAAGCTTGGCACCCGGATATGAAGATTCCTTTCTCTGCAACCGACTTTGTATAACCCTAGTCCCCTCCGGTGTCTATATAAACCGGAGGGCTTAGTCCGTAGAGACAATCATAATCATAGTCATATAGGCTAGACTTTTAGGGTTTTAGCCATTACAATCGCGAGGTAGATCAACTCTTGTAATACTCATATTCATCAAGATCAATCAAGCAGAAAGTAGGGTATTACCTCCATAGAGAGGGCCCGAACCTGGGTAAACATTGTGTCCCCCGTCTCCTGTTACCATCAACCTTAAATGAACAGTTCGGGACCCCCTACCCGAGATCCTCCGGTTTTGACACCGACACCCGGGTCTATTTTCCATCATATAAGTTTCCGAGCTACAATATTAGTTCCCGATTTACTATTTTTGCAATCTTTTACTTTCCGATCTATGAACCAAAAATACCAAAAATATTACTTTACCGTTTATCTATCTCCATCAGATCTCACCTTTGCAAATAACTGTGAAGGGATTGACAACCCCTTTATCTCGTTGGGTGCAAGTTGTTTGATTCTTTGTCCAGGTATTCGGTGATTTGTGCGTGGTCTCGTACTGGATTGATACCTTTGTTCTCAAACTGAGGGAAATACTCATCTCTACTTTGCTGTATCACCCTTTCCTCTCCAAGGGAAAAACCAATGCAAGATCAAGAAGTAGCACGCGTCGGCGCCGACGGAACCGGGTTGAGGTTAGGGGTGCGTCGGCACCGACGGAACGGGATCGAGGACCGCCGGTCGCCAAGGCGTCGGGGGTCGGGGCAGACGGTCGAGGAACGAGGGGCGAGGGGTCGAGGGTTTAGGGGTCGATGGTCGAGGATCTTTAGGTCCGAGTGCTGACCGACTGGTGTCGCAGCTTAAGATGAGGACGTCCCAGAGCTGAAGGTCATGAGAGTGGGTGAACTGCTTCCATCTGTGCGCGAAGAACGGATGGAAGCAGTTCGCCCGCGCTGATGGCCTTATGCTCGGGCATGTCTGCATCTTGAGCTACGACAACAACCGTACCATGCTCACATTGAAGGTATTCAATAGGACCGCCGAGGGGTCGAGGGTAGAGGATTGTCGAGGGGTCAGGGGTCGAGGGTTGCCGAGGGGTCAGGGGTCGAGGGTCGCCGAGGGGTCCAGTGGTCGAGGGGCGAGGTGTCGAGGGGCGAGGGCTCGAGGGTCAAGGGGTCAAGGTTCGATGGGTCGAGGGTTGCTGAGGGATCGAGGGGTCTATGATCGCCAAGGATTAAATGCCAAGTGTTGAAACTTGAAACACCCAAACTGACCCATGACAAAAAATCAAAGCATAGAAAGAGAAACCAAAGATGAAACAATACGTAGTGAGAGGTTATGCAACTAGGATGATATTCTGTAACAACTTTTTTAACGAACTTTAGAGGATGATGGTGAAGAAGTCGAAAGCCATTGGTGTCTTTCGACTTCTTCGCCATCATCGTCTCCAATTCATTAAAAAAGCTAGTACAAAAAATCATCCTACTTGCACAACCTCTCACTATGTACTATTTTGTCTTTTGTTTCTCTTTCTATGCCCTGATTTTTTGTCAGTTTGGTTGTTTGAAGTTTCAAAAGTTGGCTTTTAATCCTCATCGCCAAGGCGTCGAGGGTCGCCGAGGGGTAGAGGGGTCGAGGGTCAAGGATCAGGAGTCAGTTTGGTTGTTTGAAGTTTCAAAATTGACAAACTAGATTAACTAATGAATATACATGTTGATGGACCTATCTTTACCTATTATCTGATGAGTTAATATACATTTTATTATTCATGTCAGTATTCAATTTTTTTTATGTTGTACTAATTCCGTTTACTCTTCTATCATGACAGGTGTTGAAAGATGGTGGGCGCTGGTCCTCAGCATGGTGGGAGTGGTACTTCCATTCCACCCGTACTTCTCCGGAGAGTGTTGTACGATGGTATGGCTTCACCGGTGGGCGCTTCTTCGTCGGCATGATTGCCCACCGGGAGAGNGGATGATATTCTGTAACAACTTTTTTAACGAACTTTAGAGGATGATGGTGAAGAAGTCGAAAGCCATTGGTGTCTTTCGACTTCTTCGCCATCATCGTCTCCAATTCATTAAAAAAGCTAGTACAAAAAATCATCCTACTTGCACAACCTCTCACTATGTACTATTTTGTCTTTTGTTTCTCTTTCTATGCCCTGATTTTTTGTCAGTTTGGTTGTTTGAAGTTTCAAAAGTTGGCTTTTAATCCTCATCGCCAAGGCGTCGAGGGTCGCCGAGGGGTAGAGGGGTCGAGGGTCAAGGATCAGGAGTCAGTTTGGTTGTTTGAAGTTTCAAAATTGACAAACTAGATTAACTAATGAATATACATGTTGATGGACCTATCTTTACCTATTATCTGATGAGTTAATATACATTTTATTATTCATGTCAGTATTCAATTTTTTTATGTTGTACTAATTCCGTTTACTCTTCTGTCATGACAGGTGTTGAAAGATGGTGGACGCTGGTCCTCAGCATGGTGGGAGTGGTACTTCCATTCCACCCGTACTTCTCCAGAGAGCGTTGTACGATGGTATGGCTTCATCGGTGGGCACTTCTTCGTCGGCATCATTGCCCATCGGGAGAGGAGGTCGAGGAAGGAGGAAGAGAGGAGGTAGGGGAGGACGTGGCCGCGGGAGAGGTAGGCAGGCTCCTACGCCTTCCTCGTCACCACCCCCAGCTAAGTCACCCGAGCACACGACTGTTAGGGGGGCACGTCTGAGGAGGAGGCTACGCGGACTCCGGTCCACGAGCCTCAGGTCGATAGGCCTTCGGCCCACGAGACTTCGGCCCAGGACACTTGGGCTCACATGACTCCGGCCCAGGCTACGTCCTAGGAGACGTCCGGATGGGGTACCTAACAGGATCCGCTTGAGGGGTCGAGTGGCCATGCTGATGGTGGCGAGCATTAGATTTCTGATAGCAGTGACGCCGAATCTGGTACAATCGATCACATCATGAGTGAGCTTGAGAAGCTTGCTTTCAGGGAAAAGTACTACAGCAATGATGAGGTAAAAACTGCTGCAAACGGTGGAGTGATGGACATACATCATATTCAACCGATTTCATCTTCAGAGCAGGTACTGACGCATGAACCTTGGCAGGTCTGCTGCCGATGCAACCAGCCAGACAACGCCACCTCTCTACGCGCGGCCATCATCATACATCTGTTGCCCAGACCCTGGTGCGCCATTCTGCCAAGACACCACATCATTGACACGTGACATGGGACACCGCTCCACCAGTAAAGCCGTCAACTGGTCCCTCAAGCCAATGCACACCTCCAAGAATGACGCCCCCAAAGGGGAGCGACACAAGAGTATCGCCATCATCCTATCGACTGATCAAGAGTTTCCCCCGGAGGTACTGAGAGGAGTTGGGAGCTTCTCCGCGATGATGCCTTCATGAAGGAAGCGACGCCAAGGGCGTCACCATCACTGGCTCCGGCCACCGGCCAAAGACCAGGTTTTCATCTGTATCTGTCCCAAAAACATCCAACTGACAACATGTGGATCAGCAAGACCACCTTCAAAGCCCCGGAGCTAGCCACTCAGATCCGGCGGCCATCCACATCCGCAGTGCCAGCACAGTGTATCCTGACGCTCAAACCACTCCCAAAGGGCCCTACCACTGGAGCATGGAGAGACGTCTGCCACACCACCCGCCATGCCGGAAGAGCCGTTAGGATGAATCCCAAGCAAGCTCTTCACCGTCTCTGTATCGAACAGGATCCGTGGTCGAATCTGATGAACCGTCGGAGTAGCTCCACCTTGGACATGGGTATGTCCACGCTATGCAGCCGAGGACGATCTGGGCTTCACTGTCCGCCAACCGGAAACCACCGCGGCGCAGCGAGACGACCACCCCAGTCAGGCCATGACCGGAGGCAACCACCGCATGCACCCGGCCCGATTTGCCTAGTCCTCCACGGCATCCTCTGCACGCCGCCGCCACCGGCCTGTCACCAGACGGCCACGCCGCTGCCCGGAGCAAGCCGCCTCGGCCCCAGATCCAGATCGGCCGCGCCTCCTCGCGGGATGTTATCCGCCCCACCTCCTCCATCGCGAGTAGGGAGGGGATCCCCCCCGCCACCTCCGTCGGCCACCAGGCTTAGCCCGGTGGCGTCCTCCGGCGGCGGCGGAGGGAGGAGCCCGACGGCTAGGGTTTGGGGGCACCGGTGTCGCCCAGGGTGGGGATGATTCGGGGCGCTCAGGTGGCTTCAGGTTGTAACTTTTCAGGTTCCGTCTACCTCATGATGCTATGTTTCTTATGTTCCATTTGCTTGGTGGTGTATAGGGTGTAGCCGATGTTCAAAATCTTTGTATCCAGCTTTGAGTATGTGCGAGGAGGTGTTTGTATGTGGTTGGTTGTACATAATCGATGCTTTATATATAAAGCGAAGTGCAAACCTGTTTCGAGAGTGAGGAGGTCCGGTTGAAAAGCGGTAGGTGAGCAGACTATTGGGCCGGCTTGCCGGATGTTCGTACTCCCCTAGTCTGTGCCTCGATTTAGGGTCAAACTTGGGATTTCAAATTTGCCATAAAAGAACTTGGGATTTTAAACTTCTGCCCGTGTTTTTCTTATTGAGAAGAACATCTGTGTCTTATACCGATATATATATATATAAGGACGGAATAGGTGCCGCCATCTCGAGCCTCTATCAAGGAATAAGCCGCCGGAACTTGCTATGGACTCGGGCCTCCTCTCCGACCTCTTTCTCTTCCCCTTCCCGCACAGCCGTCGGCTCTCCCTCCAGCACGCTCACCCCGAGGACGCCTACCCCCGCCCCTCCACTGAAACCACTCCGCCGTCGCAGGTGATTCGCTTTTGCCCCCTTTGTTTTTCCTGTCGAACGGCCCGATTTGTTTACCATGTTTATGATGGATTTGTGAATGAACGAAGGATATGGATAAGCAGCGGAGGACCCCCGAGGACGAAGACAATCTACCGTCTTATTTCGTCAAACGTTGGGACGGTGACCGTTACTTCTTGTACGTATACATATATCCAGCATCTTACTATCTTTTATTGCAACTGTTTTTTTTTAATTCCTTTTCTCGGATTGATGTAGTAAGCTTAGCAGATCGCACACCCAATCCAATCTTAAACCAGAAGACCAGAGTTCCGATCATTGTTCTTCTCTCTGTATATACTTGACGAGTAACTAGTTTTTAGGAGGAAAAACAAAGGATGGACTCGTAAAAATAATCAGATTGCGTCAGCATATGTAGCTACCCTGCGATCTCTTGATTTGCACTAATATGCGTTAGTTGATTCGACGGTCTGAGAGGCCCAACTCACTAATTGAGGGAGCTGGATTATACCAATCCATGCCCACAAGTTTTCTATTTGGGGTTCAACTTGGAATTAATGGTACAAATACAAACAGTTATAGGTTCTTATGTGCAAATTGAGATATTATTATGGCCCCCTGCCCTGTCAGGATACCTCTTTTTTGAATTTCATGAGACAGACTTTCTTTTATCTGCACCATTTTTCCAGGACTGCAACAATTCAACTCTTGATTAATTGATTATCTGTTTATCTTTTTTTTACTCATGCAGTCTTGACACAAGGCTGGAGAGTTGGGATGATCCCACTCCTAGGGAATCAGAATTTACTGTCATGGATCTTCACGCGGCTTGTGTTAAGGCTTGTGAGGAGCAAGTTAGGAAAAGCAAAGAGCGTGATCGCAACAGATTGATTATGGCACTTGAAGTCTATACCAAGCAAAATAACATGCAGGTTACCACCCATATCAGTCCATAATAGTGTTCTAGTTATTCTTCCATATGCCTATATTACTCTGTTATTGCTACTTCTGTTTTTTTTCGAGAATGCACGTGTAGTTTACTACTCCCTCTGTTTATTTATGTAAGGTATATTATTTTTGTCATGGTGAGCAAGGCACAAAGTTATAGACATGTTAGGACAAAATTACCCTTGGCAAATTTGTTGGTTGGTGGCAAGTAAATCAGGTAATCCAAGAAAGTAAGAGATACATGCAGTCGACAGAGAGATACTTTCCTTCTTTTCCTACGAGGAGAGATACAAATCCAAATCAGGCGAGAGATACTTACCTTTTTTCTAGAAGGCTAACAAGGGAATTATTAGGAATTAGAAGAAATGCAACTTTACACCTTATATAAAGAAACAGAGGGAGTACTTATCTAAACCACCTCATATTAGTTAGTTATTGTAGTGCACTAGGTAATTGCCCGTACGTTGCAACGGAAAAAATAGGTATAGCTCAAACGACGTGTGCAAGCTTAACTCCGAGTTACTACACATGAAAATGCATGTTGTCTCTTCTCCATCGACACCCTCGTTCTATTTTTGGTTCGCCCTGAATGAAATCTCCATCATCGATCCTTCTCTCTGATTATACTCCCATAAATATTGTCCCTAATACTATTCTTTCTAACTCACATATATGGCCAGAATGAATGTTATTGGTGATGCACATGGCCTCATCGTGTCATTTTCTTAATCACCAAACCAGCCTGTTTCATTTATCAACAAACTAACCCTTATACTGGACACAATCATTCAAATACAGAAAACACTGATAGACTAAGTAATAAACTTTTAAGAAGAAAGCAATGGACAGTGGCATTGGATGACAAGTTGACAATAAGAAACTCGTGAAAACAAATAACCAACTCTCGTTCATATGGTAGAGAAAATGTCCATCGCCACATGTTGCTTATTAGGAGACATGCTAGATTCAACAATGGTCATTTTTGTCGCGCTGTTCGCTGCCGCATCCTTCTAGCTAGCAGTTGACGCTCGCCCGATCGTTTGCTCGGGAGTCTGCTGTCTAGTCAACCTCGGTCCTTCCAGAAAAATGCGCGACGTCTTCTTTCTGCTTCCCATCTCCCAGTGACTCGGTGATGAAAAGGGTTGGTTGTGGTTCTGTGCCGACAGAGAGTAGGGCACGAGTCTGAGTCCGGCCTTCCAATCATGAACTGGTGGAAGACGCACATGCGAGGGTTCAGCGGTGATGCTCAGGGCGACTACATCAGGAAGAGGGCTTGACGGCGGCAGTCAACATAGATGCGCGGAGGAGACGGAGGTCTGGGCCTCAAGTGTCCTCCATTGTTGGTGCAGACTTGAGGCGGGTACTCACAGTGCCGTGATCTTCGTTGGTCACGGTGCTCAAGCCTCTTCTCCTCGTGGAGGATGGTGACCTTGAGGCACGGCGCGAGTGCAATCCCACCAGCAGTGCATGTAGGGTCTTGCGTTCCCATGTACGGTCTTCTAATTATCATGGGATAAATTAGAGGAAATCAAGAAAGGAAGGAAGAGATTTTATGAGCAAAACAATAAATAGACAAAAAAGGCAGGAAATTGATTACCATATGATATGATTTATTTGTGTTACCAAAGAATGACCTGTATTGATTGTGTTCCGCGTTAATAAAGAGAAGAGAAGAGAAGGAAGATAAGAATACGGTCTGTGATTGATGTGAATTGATTGTGTTACCAAATTGATTACCATACCATACAAGAATTGATTGGTCTTACCAAAGATTGATCCTGGTATGTCCGGCCAGATGAAAACCAATTCTAGATAGAAAAACCAGAAAGGAGAGGAAAACCGGTGTGGGATATTGTACGGGGAGGGAGGACGAAGGGTGGGAGGACGTAAGAGGGGAGAGGGAACCTTACGTGTTTTTTAGGTAGTAGAGATTACGAATTTACGATTCTTATCAAGTTGTTAGAAGGGACCCACCCACAATAGTGAGCGTTTTTTTTTCCTTTTGTAAGTGAAACGCAATTTACTATTTATCTGAAGTGGGCCTGTAATATTGACGTACAATTCTATTATATTACAGCCTACTGAACTTGAATTTGTGGAAGTGAAAGAAAGAAACGAATTACTTGATGAGGACGCGAAAAGATATTTGCATTTCAACTTTTTAGTGAAAGGACTCGATGGTAAACATACAATGTTTTTTGCTGAATTGCGTCTTAAGACCATCGATGAGAAAGATGTTCTTGTCTGCATGCCTTTGGGGGAGGATGACTTCAAGTTATCAAAAAATAATGACCAAGGTATCTTCATATTTTCCTTATATTTTTGTGCTAATACACTGTGTTCTAACTATGACGGCCATTATCATCTTTTTTTTATTTGCGTTAGCCATTTTCTTATTCATTGTCTTTCTTTTTAAGCTCATTGTAAAGGGTGTGAAGATCGGTCTGAAGGTCTCATACATCCCAGATGCGGCAGCTATTTAGCTGGACATGAAGAAGAGCCTGATGAGGAATACATGTAGTGACATGTTTATCGAAAGTCTACTTTTGAGCTCGGGCTCCATGGAGCCTGAAGTTTCAACAATTTTTTTTGTACTTATAAGTTTTTACAAATTCTGAAAAAACTAGCATATACATATTGATGTAATGTACGTGTGTGTAAAATTACATGATAAAATACTTAAAATCGGAGGTATATAAAAACGAATTTGTGGCTTTTTAGCACATGCATTGTCCATTCTCAAAAGACCAAGTCTCAATCTAGTGATATAGTATGTAAGAAGAAGAAAGAAAACTGAAAATAAATTTTTTGTACGAATCTCCATGCAAAATCATAGAAATATAACATCGACTGAGACATAACAAAGTCTCAGTCGACTAAGACTTAGCAAAACTGTTCGTTTTTTTAGCTCACAATTCAAAGTATATTTTACCATGGAATTTTACACACTTGCACATTACATCCTTATGTACACGTGTATATTTTAGATTTTTTGAAACCGGAAAGGTTTGATTTTTTTATTGCGAAACAATCATTGCAGTCGGCCGGCTAGCGCTCGCGCCGGTCGCACCCCGCGTTGGATAATCCGATCCAACAGCAATGTGACGTCCTTGAGCAGACGCTAACCTTCCAGCAAAGTTTCCTGGTGGACCCACAAACCACATCATTTCTCTTCTCATCTCCGCCGCAATTCATTCCAGTCCACACATACCCTTTTCTCTCTTCTTCATCTGTTTCCCTCAGCGTTCACTGTGCAGGGGCGATTTTCGCTTAGAGCAAGTATAATATACCCTAGCCGCCGCCACGAGCCAGGAGGCTAGCAGGCGGATCTTCCACTGATCTCCACCGGCCAGGGCGCTGGCCCCCTCTTCCTCCGGCTGCTGCTCCGGCTGCAGGAGCGAGGGGGGGGCCCCGTTCCTCCGCTCTGTAGTTAGGGTTTGGATTTGTAGGTCGTGGTGCGCCGTTGGGGTGGTGAGCAGCGCCCGGGTGAATAAATCTGCATCAACTCCACTCCCACACCGGCGGTGCTCATCATGGCGGCGTCTCGGAGTTGATGACATCATGTGTTTGCAAATCCTTCAGATCGGCGCGTTAGGGTTCATGGATGGTGTCGGTGAGGCGGCGGTGGTGACTCCATCAGGTGTGTCTCTCCTTCTTATATGTCCCTGTTGTTGCGGCGTTGTCTCCGACATCATGGTGGAGAAGGGAGATTTTGTCGTCTACGCAAGTGACAGCTGGAAGATGGTGCATCTTGTGCTGGGTTTGTGGTAAGAGGCTGACAGTTCTTGTTTCCTCCTCCGGCATGATAGTCATGCGGGGGTGTCAGTTCTCAACTTCGATGACATGTCCGAGGACATGTTGCCCCGGTCTAATTCTTTCAACAACAATGGTTTTGCTTCAAGAAAACTACTTTGGAGGTCCATAAAGCTGCTGATCAGCGATGGAGCCACATCGAGCTCGGGTGAAGAGGTGATCTGTCTCCTTTTCCTTAATAGAGAGGAACATGCGCTAGTTTTTTTCATAGGATTATCATATCTTTTCAGTCATGTAATATCGATGTTCACGTGGTATGTAACTGAATATTTATTTTATTAATGAGACACGTATTATCATGTAAAAAAAGTATAATAGATTCTAGTCAGCAGGCTATAAGATGTTCGACATCAGCAAAATCCTAATGGGAGGAGAGAGAAGGCAAAAGAGAAGGGAGCGGGCGCTTCGTGTAGAGCCGGGCTATAGCACAATCTACGATGAAATAGAGCCAACATGCAGCCCGTGGCAAGGCTAAAGGCAGGCGCCGATTCCTACCAGCCAATCACTGTGCGTCTCCTTTGCCCATCTCTGCATGCATGCATTGAATATTATAACTCATCTACAACCAGCTTATTATATGAGTACTTTTGTAGAAAGGCTACAGTAGATGTGGCACTAGCATATAGCCGGCAGCAGGCTCTTCTATTAGCCATGCTCTTATGGAATTCGCTGTGAGATTGCAAACGTATCAGGCTAACATGACTTTAATCATAAGGGCCCAGCAGAATAACTGAAATTGTGCAAAACATATACCTCTTTTAAGGAGTGAGCTCTAAACAATAATAAAGAACAAATCCAGTTCCTTATGCCGCCGCACCGTGCTGCTTCGCCTTCTTTGATATGCTGCTGTGGACAATACCCTTCCTACTGCTGCTTCTTTTTCGATGCCGCCTCTTAATCATTGACGTTGTCTCGTCATTTGGAGGTCGAAGGGCACACTTGAACTCCCTATTCAAAACAGAGAATACTATTAATACACATTGCATTAGATGAGCGACCAAGCTGAGTAATAACCCTGGACCACAACAAGATAAATTATCAAGCATACTTTGCAAAAAGAAACCAAAAATGATGAATGCATAAGCATTACTAAGTACCTTGTAAGCCGAGAAACGAAGATTGCAGGCCACTCAATCTCCATGGCTATGGCATCCCACGGGGATATGTGGACTCCACGTGGCCAATCCTCCACCTCCTCAATCGTCCCAGTTTCGAGGGCGATGGTGTAAATGAGCTTGCGGTCGTCGTCGCTGATGAGCAGTGTTCCGCACTTCTCCCCCAAGACACGTAGCTCTCTTCCTCGAGTCATCTTCTCAAGTAGTTTTAGCTCGATGGTCCGCGTGCATAGCCATTCGGATGTAGCGTTAATATTTTGTTGGTTTTCTTTTTGTTGCCAGATATCCAGTTGGGGAATTTTCCTTTGAGTACTTAGCAGTGATAGTCTCTCATCCATGGCTAGAGTAAGGCACGGGTTAGTCTCGAGGAAGTCGTAGTTAATTTTGAAACGGTGCTTTGTGGTAGAGATGTTGCCGGTCCGGGCATTCAGACTTATGACACGAAAATATTGTTCTGCGGTATAAATAAATACCCATTGTGCCATGCCACGGCACACAATGGCATCGCTAAACCTAAACAGCCCGTAGTGGCCCCATTCTTGAGTAATGTCCAAGAAATTGGTATGCACGACACTCCAGCTTCCGTTGTCGGACGAGAACACAAAGACACTATACTTGACATCATGGCAGCCCGAGCCGACGATTACCACTTTGAAGAAAGACGAGTTGCGCGGCTCAACCGGCTGCGATGACTCACCGTCGGACCAACAATCCGCACCGGTTAGAATGGCATAGCCATTGTCCATGTGATCGAAGGGCGAGCTGAACTTTAGAGCAGGGAGCATGTCGCACGTGCCGACAAGCGGATTGCATACCACCAATTGGACGATGGTCTGGTCCACGCGGTCATGGGCGTCGCGCTGTTCAAGGAGAAGGACAACAAGGCCATGGCGCGATACGAGCAGAGGCGAAGCCACATTGTGGCCATGTAGTCAAGCGACTACACAGGAAATCGGTAAGTTAACTACCCCCAGGTAATGTATGACTACGTAAAGGCCCAGTCGGCTGGGCTAAAAAAAATCAATGGGAGCTTTGGACGGCCCGATTGCATTAGTGCCTGTGGTTTGCCAACGTGTAAGCCTGGGCTCCCGTGATCTCCTCTTTGACGGTTCGACTTTGCTTCCATCTCCTCCTTTGGTCCTCCACAGCCTCCATGACCTTTGTCCGTGCACAGCCGCCGGCCGCCGCAGCTTCGCCAATCGTCATGTTCTCCGTCAGGCGTCAGCGATCTTAGCCGTGAGGAGCGAGTGACACACCGTTCCCGTCGACGCCGGCGGCGTCCGTCGGCATCCGGTATTGTTGTACGCTATACCTGTACTGAACTACTGATTGTGATTGGCATCGCATCCAACACCAGAACGAGAACCCCTCCAGTTTGTAAGTTTTTTTTTCTCTTCTAATTATTATCTTTTACGAGCTGTATAGGAACTATGATATTATAGGTTTATAGATTGCTCTTCAATCTTCATTAAGAAAAATGGATCTTGTTAAATCCAAAACAGATGAAAACAAAACTTCCAGAAAAAAGAAATAATGGATCTCATTTTTCATAGCACAATCATTTCTTTTGTCAGGTCGTCAGGTCAGTAAATGGATAAATTCGTAAAAAAGTGGCGGTCTGAATCAGATGTAGCAAATTCTTCACGACAACCACTGGAAAATGAGAAAGAACAGACACCTATTGATGCTAGAGCTGCTTTGGAACGGGTACTAGTTAACAGCAATGCAAGACCACGCTCAACTGAAGAAGAAGAAGAACATGTTGATGTATCCAATCTTCCGCCAGATCCTGCAGACCGTAAGCCAATTTCCCAATACAAAACTGCCAAAGTTCGTGATGATGTGCGAAGAGCTTACCTCCTAAGAGGCCCATGCCAACCTGATGGACATGTTTTCCGTCAAACTGATTTCAGTGGAATTCAACATCGTTTTAATAAAGAATGGTTCAAGACATACAAGCCTTGGTTGGAGTATAGTATAAAGGAAGATGCTGCATTTTGTCTTGTCTGCTACTTGTTTCAAAATGAAAGTATAGGACGAGGTGGTGGAGATGTATTTTCATCTAAGGGCTGGAGAAATTGGAATAACCTAAAGAGATTGGATGTCCATGTTGGCGGTCCTTTGAGTACTCATAATCAGAATATGAAGCGACGTGATGACCTAATGAACCAGAATCAATCAATTGCAGCTAATGTACGCAAGAAAACAAAAAAATCCAAGATAAAGTACAAAACTCGGTTAATTGCATCAATAGATATTGCAAGGTTGCTTCTTGTTCTGGGCTTGCCGTTTCGAGGTCACGATGAAAGTGAGACTTCTTTGAGGAAGGGTAATTTCCTAACTTTTTATGAGTGGTATGTTGCACGTTGTCCAGATGTGGCTGATGTTGCTTTAAAGAATGCTCCTAAGAATTTAAAGTTGGTTTCTTCTACAATCCAGAAAGATATTGTGGAAGCTTGTGCTATAGAAACAGTAAAGGCAATCATAGATGACCTTGGAGATGAATACTTTGCTATACTGGTTGATGAATCTCGTGATGTATCTCACAAGGAACAAATGGCTCTTGCTATAAGATATGTTGATAAAAGGGGGTTTTCAGTGGAGCGTGTTATTGGACTTTCTCATGTTACTCAAACAACTTCTCTTGCTCTTCAGGAAGCTATCTATGCAGTGCTTAAACACCATAATCTTGGCCCTTCTCGGATTCGTGGCCAAGGATATGATGGAGCTAGTAATATGCAAGGACACTTGAATGGTTTGAAAACATTAGTAATGGAAGATTCCAGGTCAGCTCACAGCATCCACTGTTTTGCTCATCAACTTCAGTTGACACTAGTTGCAGTTGCAAAAAACCATGAAGATGTGGTGTGGCTTTTTGAGTGGATGAGTGTTGTTCTGTCCACGGTGGGAAATTCTTTTAAGAACAGGGATATGCTTAGAGAAAAGCAAGCAAAGAGAGTTCATAATGCACTACAAAATGGTGAACTTGAAACTGGGAGAGGTTTGAATCAAGAACTTGGACTTAAAAGAGCCGGTGATACTCGTTGGGGTTCTCATTTCAATTCTCTATTGAATATGATTGTTATGTTCCCCTCTGTAATTGAAGTTGTTGATGATAATGCACAAAATGCCAGCAAAGCTCTAGATAGGCTTAAAGCAAAAGGAGTTCTTGATGCTATTCAGACATTTGACTTTGTTTTCATGATGCACTTGATGAAGGTTATACTCGGGATTACTAATGATTTGAATCTGGCTTTGCAAAGGAAGGATCAAGATATTGTGAATGCTGTGTCATATCTTTGTACAACAAAAAGAAGGCTACAAGAAATGAGAAACCAAGGTTGGGAAGGTATGTTTACAAAGGTTACTCATTTTTACCTCGAACATGATATTCAACTTCCAGATATGAATGATATGCATATTCCTCGAGGATCAAAATCAAAGCGTAAAGCTCAGATTGATGGCATATCGAATAAGGATTACTACCAAAGTGTAATGTATGCTGTTATCGATCTATTACGTGTAGAGCTTGATGACCGCTTTAGTGAGAGCAGCACGGCATTGCTTCTTGGCATGGCTTGTTTGGATCCTTCTGATTCGTTCTCTAACTTTGATAAGGATAAAGTATTAGCAATGGCTCGTTTGTATCCTGATGATTTGAAAGTGAAAGCAAGATCGAAGATCTTAGCGTCCAACTTGACAACTTCCTTGAAAATGTTCGTGATGATACAAGACTCTCCAATTTAAAAGGGGTTAGTGATCTTTGCAGAAAACTAGTTGAAACAAAGAAGTATACTAGTTTTCCTCTGGTGTTTCTTTTGGTGAAGCTAGCATTGATTTTGCCAGTTGCAACGGCGACAGTTGAGAGAGCATTTTCTGCAATGAAATATATCAAGTCTGATTTGCGTAATAGAATAGGTGATGATTTCTTGTATCATTGTCTCATTACTTATGTTGAAAATGATGTATTCCAGTCTATTAGTACTGATGCTATTATGCATACATATCAAAGTATGCATGATCGCGGAGAGCTGCTACCATAAGTATGTTTTGTACTTTTGTAATAAAGTATGATCTTCCTCGTTCATTTTAAATTGTATGTAAAAAAATTATAAGTAAAGCTTGACATCACAAGGTCTGAATCCTGGCACCGCCACTGGATACGAGCGGCACTGAATGGTCAAATAGGCTTGCACGGACAGCGGGCACGAAGGAGCTCAGGGTGCGGGGGCCAGGGCTCAGAGCCGATCGCGGCGTCGGGACAAACCTCAGCTCCCGGCCAGGAAAAGGCCCTCCGCTGTCGCCCATGGTGAGGAAGCCGACGAAGGTGGAGGATGAGTGGCTGGCGTCTTGTGGCCAGCGGCGTCAAAGAAAGGAGAGATCGGCGATGAAATGGCACCACTGCTTGCACGTCGTGGCACATCGGAACAGGGCAGCCGCGTCCTTCACGCGGATGAGGATCTCGAGGAGGAGGTCGTCCGGGAGCAAGAGTGCTGCCATGGCCGCGCCGCCAATTCTATCATGGGAGCGTGTGGCTGCGTGAAACCTATGTTGGACAGATCAGGGGATGATTAACTCGCTCTCCCGTCCAAGTATCCAACGTAAGTTGTACGCACTATATGACCATGCAAAAGAAAAGTACGCACTATATATACGTATATGGTAGTACTGCACCGAAAAGTCATTTCGGTGGACGAGCACCTGTGTGCTCGTTATTTCGTATCCTTCTCTCTCTTCTTCATCTGTTTCCCTGAGCGTTCACTTTTGCTTTTCTCCGAACACCTGGTGCAGGGCGATTTTCTCTTAGAGCAAGTATAATATACCCTAGCGGCCGCCACGAGCCACGCGACTAGGAGGCGGATCTTCTTCCACCGATCTTCACCGGCCAGGGCGCTAGCCCCCTCTTCCTCGGGCTGCAGGAGCGAGTGGGGGGGGGGGGGGATTCCTCCGCTCCGTAGTTAGGGTTTATGTGGAAGATGTTCCACATTAGCAAAATCCTAAAGGAAGGAAAAAGAAGGCCAGAGAGAAGGGAGCGGTCGCTTCATTTAGTGTCGGGCTATAGCACAATCTACGATGAAATAGAGCCAGCATGCAGCCCGCGGCAAGGCTAAAGGCAGGCGCTTATTCCTACCAGCCAATCATGTGCGTCTCCTTTGCCCATCTCTGCGTGCATGCATTGAATATTATAGAGCACACAGGTGCTCGTCCACCAAAATGACTTCTCAAGATACGTGTGGACTAGAATGAATTGCGGCGGAGATGAGAAGAGAATTTATGTGGTTTATGGGTCCACCAGGAAACTTTGCGGGAAGGTTAGCGTCTGCTCGAGCCTCCAGGACGTCACATTGTTGTTAGATCGGATTATCCAACGCGCAGGGTGCGCCCGGCGCGAGCGCTAGCCGGCCGACCGCAGTGAATCGTTTCGCAATAAAAAAAAGGCAAACCTTTCCAGTTACAAAAAATCTAAAACATACATGTGTACATAAAGGAACGGAGGGATTATATCACTTGACTAAGATTTGGTTAAGTCTCGGTCGACCAAGGCCTAGCCACACCCTTTTGAGAATGGACAATGCATGTGCTAAAAAGCCACAAATTCGTTTTTATATACCTCTGATTTTAAGTATTTCATCATGTAATTTTACAAACACGTACATTACATCAATATGTATATGCTAGTTTTTTCAGAATTTGTAAAAACTTATAAGTATAAAAAAATTGTTCAAACTTCAGGCTCCATGGAGCCTGAGCTCAAAAGTAAACTTTCGATAAACATGTCACTACATGTATTCCTCATCAGGCTCTTCTTCATGTCCAACTAAATAGGTGCCGCATCTGGGATGTATGAGACCTTCAGCCCGATCTTCACACCCTTTACAATGAGCTTAAAAGAAAGACAATGCATAAGAAAATGGCCAACGCAAATAAAAAAGATGATAATAGCCTTCATTGTTAGAGCATAGTGTATTAGCACAAAAATATAAGGAAAATATGGTGCCCAGGCTCATCAGCACCTGGTTAGAAAACAATTAGTAAAAAAATCAAAAAATTCCAAGTTTTTTTGTGCGGTAGATAATTTGATGCGTGAGGCCCGCTCCAAATTTCAAGTCATTTGGGCATTTGATCAGCTCTCAGTAAAAAAGACAAACCGGACCAAAACAGTGCTAAACCTAGACTTATTAGATGGGTTCTCTTGCTACAAGAATTTGATTTGCATATTATTAGTAGAAAGGGAGCTCAGAACCCCATTGCAGACAACTTGCCTAAGATAGAAAATGTTCTTGATCACCCACTCCCTATTGTTGATAGCTTTCCCGATGAACAATTAGCTGTCATAAATGCTTCATCTAATTCTCCATGGTATGGTAATTATGCTAATTACATTGTTGCTAAATTTATACCACCTAGTTTCATATACCATCAAAGAAAAAGTTTTTCTATGATTTAAGACATTACTTCTGGGATGACCTACATCTTTATAAAGAAGAAGTAGATGGTGTTGTTAGACGTTGTGTACCTGAGCATGAACATGAACATATCCTACGCAAGTGTCACTCCGAGGCCTACGGAGGACACGATGCTGGAGATAGAACTGCGCACAAGGTATTGCAATCTGGTTTTTATTGTCCTACTCTTTTCAAGGATGCTCGTAAGTTTGTCTTATCTTGTGATGAATGCCAGAGAATTGGTAATATTAGTAGACGTCAGGAAATGCCTATGAATTATTCACTTGTTATTGAATCATTTGATGTTTGGAGTTTTGATTATATGAGACATTTTTCCTACCTCTATTGGGTATACACATATTTTAGTTGATGTTGATTATGTTACTAAGTCGGTAGAAGCTAATCCAACTAATAGTGTTGATCATAACACTTCTATTAAAATGCTTAAAGAAGTTATTTTTCTGAGGTTTGGAGTCCCTAGATATTTAATGATTGATGGTGGTTCACACTTTATTCATGGTGCCTTCCGTAAATTGCTTGCCAAATATGATGCCAACCATATAATTGTGTCTCCTTACCACCCTCAGTCTAGTGGTCAAGTAGAATTGAGCAATAGAGAGATTAAATGGATTTTGCAAAAGACTGTTAACAGGTCTTGAAAGAATTGGTCTAAGAAACTTAATGATGCAGTATGGGCTTATAGAACTGCATATAAAAACCCTATGGGTGTGTCTCCGTATAAAATGGTTTGCAAAAAAAGCATGCCACTTACCTCTTGAACTAGAACATAAAGCTTATTGGGCAATTAAAGAGCTCAACTATGATTTCAAACTTGCCGGTGAGAAAAGGTTATTTGACATAAGCTCACTTGATGAATGGAGAACCCAAGCTTATGAGAATGCCAAGCTGTTTAAAGAAAAAGTTAAAAGATGGCATGATAAAAGAATACAAGAATGTGAGTTTAATGTAGGGGATTTTGTTTTGTTATACAACTCTCGTTTAAGAATTTTTGCAGGAAAGCTTCTCTCTAAATGGGAAGGTCCTTACATTATCGAGGAGGTTTACCGCTCTGGATCCATCAAAATCAACAACGCGGAAGGCACAAATCCGAAGGTGGTAAACGATCAAAGAATCAAACATTATATTTCAGGTACTCCCATAAATGTTGACAAATATTATTAATACCATAACATCAGAGGAGTACATAAGAGATACTTTCCACAACGTTTCAGACTCCGAAAGGGAATAGGTATGTGGTACGGTAAGTAAACCAACTCCAAAACTTTTCCAATAGCAATTTTTCTCCGTTTTGGAATAAATAAAAAGGTTAGGAGAATTAAAAGTNTTCAAACTTGCCGGTGAGAAAAGGTTATTTGACATAAGCTCACTTGATGAATGGAGAACCCAAGCTTATGAGAATGCCAAGCTGTTTAAAGAAAAAGTTAAAAGATGGCATGATAAAAGAATACAAGAATGTGAGTTTAATGTAGGGGATTTTGTTTTGTTATACAACTCTCGTTTAAGAATTTTTGCAGGAAAGCTTCTCTCTAAATGGGAAGGTCCTTACATTATCGAGGAGGTTTACCGCTCTGGATCCATCAAAATCAACAACGCGGAAGGCACAAATCCGAAGGTGGTAAACGATCAAAGAATCAAACATTATATTTCAGGTACTCCCATAAATGTTGACAAATATTATTAATACCATAACATCAGAGGAGTACATAAGAGATACTTTCCACAACGTTTCAGACTCCGAAAGGGAATAGGTATGTGGTACGGTAAGTAAACCAACTCCAAAACTTTTCCAATAGCAATTTTTCTCCGTTTTGGAATAAATAAAAAGGTTAGGAGAATTAAAAGTAGTCCGAAGAGTGCACGAGGAAGCGGCAAGGCATATCACAATAGGTGGAATAGAATATGGTGGTTGTGGAGAAGACAAAAAGAGGGAGATAGTCTCACATCATCTAGGCATATCAACAGGCTATGGAGATGACAAAAAATAGATATCACTGTGAGTGAGTAGGGATTGCCATGCAACGGATGCACTAGAGCTATAAGTTTATGAAAGCTCAAAAAGAAACTAAGTGGGTGTGCATCCAACTTGCTTCCTCATTGATACGTCTCCAACGTATCTATAATTTTTTATTGTTCCATGCTGTTATATTATCATTCTTGGATGTTTTACAATCATTTTATAGTCATTTTATATCATTTTTTCGTACTAACCTATTGACATAGTGCCAAGTGACAGTTGTTGTTTTCAGCATGTTTTTTACATCGCAGGAAATCAATATCAGAAAGAGTCCAAATGGCACGATGCTTTACGATGATTTTTTATGGACCAAAAGTAAGAAGTTGGGCCCTGGTTGCACCTGGGGGAGTCCCGAGGAGGGGACAAACCACCAGGCGCGCCAGGAGACCCGGGCGCATCCTCGTGGGTTGTGCCCACCTCGGGTGCCCCCCGACCGCCTCTTTGCTCTATTAATACCCCAATATTCCAGAAACCCTAGGGGATTCGACGAAATATTGATCCAGCCGCCGCAGAGTCCAGAACCACCAAGATCCAATCTAGACACCGTCATGGAGGGGTTCACCACTTCCATTGGTGCCTCTCCTCTGATGTGTGAGTAGTTCTTTGTAGACCTACATGTCCGTAGTTAGTAGCTAGATGGCTTCCTCTCTCTCTCTCTCTCTCTCTCTCTCTCTCTCTCTCTCTCTCTCTCTCTCTCTCTCTCTCTCTCTCTCTCTATCTCTTGATTATCAATACAATGGTCTCTTGGAGATCCATATGATGTAAGTGTTTTTGCGGTGTGTTTGTTGGGATCCGATGAACTTTGAGTTTATGATCAGATCTATGTTTTTATCCATGAAAGTAATTTGAGCCTTCTTTGATCTCTTATATGCATGATTGCTTATAGCCTTGTATTTCTTCTCCGATATTTGGGTTTTGTTTGGCCAACTTGATCTATTTATCGTGCAATAGGAAGAGGTGCTTTCTAGTGGGTTCGATCTTACGGTGCTACTAAGGATAACAAGATGAGATCTATATCTGCCGCAATAGATAAACGGATCTCATCTACATCATGTCATCGTTCTTATTGCATTACTCCATTTTCTCATGAACTTAATACACTAGATGCATGCATAGAGGTCGATGTGTGGAGTAATAGTAGTAGATGCAGGCAGGAGTCGGTCTACTAATCTTGGACGTGATGCCTATATAATGATCATTGCCTGGATATCGTCATGATTATTTGAAGTTCTATCAATTGCCCAATACTAATTGTTTTCCCACCGTTTGCTATTTTTCTCGAGAGAAGCCACTAGTGAAACCTACGGTCCCGAGTCTCTTTTCATCATATTTGCCTTTGCAATATATTTTACTTTGCGTTTATTTTTAAATCTATTAAATCAAAAATACAAAAATACCTTTCTGCACTTTATTTGTTCCGCGATCTATTTATCCAATCTACAACTTATATCTCATGTTATTTTCCTATCTTGAGGCGCCATACCCGAAATGGATTGACACCCCTTTAACACGTCGGGTTGCGAGTATTTGTTATTTGTGTGCAGGTGCTGTTTACGTGGTGTGAGGAGGTTCTCCTACTGGTTAGATAACCTTGGTCTCATCACTGAGGGAAATACCTACCGTCACGATACTACATCATACCTTCCTCTTTGGGAAAATACCGACATAGTTCTAGCAGACATCAACCAGGTATTCAAAGAAGATTTACTTCTCTTCTTTGGTACTAGCACAGCTGGCAGGACCTTCATACTGCTTTGGAGGCATGCCTTCTTTTTCGTGCACACGTTGCTAGTCCTCCCGTGCCTCCGTTGTATCTTTTGTCTTCCCATAAACGCCCAAGAAACCTAGCTGGTTCACGCAAAGATTCTTCGTCACGTGCATCCTATTGATTGAAGAGCAGACCTCTAGGTCTTTCCAGTAGGGTAGGTGCTGTTTACGTGGTGTGAGGAGGTTCTCCTACTGGTTCGATAACCTTGGTCTCATCACTGAGGGAAATACCTACCGTCGCTATGCTCCATCCCCTTCCTCTTTCGGGAAATACCGACGTAGTTCTAGCCGACATCAAAAGGAATTTTTGGCGCTGTTGCCGGGGAGGATCACATCAAGATAGTCTCCCGTCAATGAGCCAATTTCTGGCGCCGTTGCCGGGGAGGATCTTCAACATCGACCAAGTTCCTAATCACAAATCTCATCTCCTTGCAATTTACATTATTTGCCATTTGCCTCTCATTTTCCTCTCCCCCACTTCACAAAAAATTTCCATTTTATTCGCCCTCTTTTTTGTTCGTCGTTTTCTCGTCAGATCTTTTATTTGCTTGAACTTGTCACCATGAGTGACTTGCCTCCAGCGCTGCACTTCTTCCAATCTGGCATGGGTAAGCCACTCAGTTCATCACCCTTGCTCTCTGCTTTTTAATATGTTATCTTTACTCGCAAGTATGGTACCCCTTCCATTTTCATTGGAAGAAAGGTTCCACCTTGTTGTGATGTTCCATCTCTGGTCTGATGGTCACTAAAATTGAAGGTTCACACGCACTGTTGGTTCATTCTCAAGCTTAGGCTTGCATAGTCTTTGAAATTATCAAAGCATGGTGTTGTCATACAATTTACCATTGTATTCGGTGTGTTGGGGACACAAGAGACTCTTTATTATTTGGTTGCAGGGTTGCTTGAGGGAGACCTCATCCTACGCCTCCTACGGATTGATAAACCTTATGTCATCCACTTGAGGGAAATTTGCTACTGTCCTACAAACCTCTGCACTTGGAGGCCCAACAACGTATACAAGAAGAAGGTTGCATAGTAGACATCATGGCGCACTAAACTATTAAGTATTTATCATATTCAGCTAGCCAAACGTTCATAACATCTGCATCTGCTCCTGCAATATGTCTGTCATCTAGCGGTGCATCAAGGACATAATTCTTCTATGTAGCAAAGAGGATAATTCTCATATCACTGACCCAGTCCGCATCATTGCTACTATCATCTTTCAACTAAGTTTTATATAGGAACATATCAAAAATAGGGGAGCTACAACGCGAGCTATTGATATACAACATAATTTGCAAATACTATCTGGACTAAGTTCATGATAAATTAAGTTCAATTAATCAAATTACTTAAGAACTCCAACTTAAACTGATATCCCTCGAGTCATCTAAGTGTTTGTTTCCTATAGTCATCAACTAATTGGGACTTGGTGTAGTGGGAACAGCCTGTTGGTAGTAACCTTGGCGACTGCAGTTCGATTCCCACTTCTTGTGAAATAGGGCTTCAGATTTTCCTTCACTTTTTTAAGTAAGTTGCTGGGCCGGCCCGCTGCGTGTCGTGTGTGGTAAAAGCATGTGGGTAGTAACCTTGGTGACTGCAGTTCGATTCCCACTTCTTGTGAAATAAGGCTTCAGTTTTTCCTTCGCATATTATTTTTTTCAGTAAGTTGCTAGGATGGCCCGCTGCGTGTCGTGTGTGGTAAAAGCATGTGGGTAATAACCTTGGTGACTGCAGTTCGATTCCCACTTCTTGTGAAATAAGGCTTCAGTTTTTCCTTTGCGTATTACTTTTTCCAGTAAGTTGCTGGGCCGGCCCGCTGCGTGTCGCGTGTGAGCGTCAGCAGCACAAACCGGCGCTTAGAGCGCTGAATAGAACCTCCCTTAAGCGCTCTATGAAACTTTCCAACCTCTCGCGTTGTACTGGGCCGGTGCCCCTTAAGCACGCGCAGTGTTAAAAATAGAAAGAAGAAAACGATGCTCGTGCTAAACTGGCAAGGTAGATCATATTTGACGTATAAAGTAGTTGTGTGCGCCCTATTTATCATTTATTTCTCCATTTTCTTCTACGTTATTCGGTTTTTATTCCTTTTTTGATTTTTATTATTTTTTTCTCTATTTGTTTTCATTGTTTTTTCTATTTGTTTCTTGGGTTTAAATTGTTTTTCTCGTTTTATTTTGTTTCTTTTATTATTCTTCTCAGGTTTAGTTTAATTTTCTTCTTTTAGTTCTTTCTACATTTGTTTATTTCATATATTCTTTTAAAAAAATTCTTTCTTTTTTTTCCATTGTTTCTTCTTTCTTCTCAGATTTGTTTCATTCTTTTTTGTTTTCTTTTGTTTCTTTTTTTTCATCTCCGATTTTTCATTGTTTTCTTTGTTTGTCTCCATTTTTTGTTTGGTTTTCATTTTTGTGGGTTTTCTTTTTTTCTCCATTCTTTATTTATCTTTTGTGTTTTCTTACATTTGTTTTCGTCTCAATCTAAAAAAAATTACATGTCGAAAACTTTTTTTGTAGACATTCAACTTTAATACTTAGTCAACATTTTTAAATACTTTTACAACATTTTTATAGTTATTCAATATTTTTTAAATACTCGTTCAACAGTTAACATTTTTCATATACTCGTTCTACATTTTTCTATTACTTGTTCAACATATTTTTATACTTGTTCAACATTCAACATTTTTTCAAATACTTGTTCAACATTTTTCATATACTCGTCCAACATTTTTCAAATACTTGTTCAATATTTTTTAATACTTGTTCAACATTCAACTTTTTTTTCATATACTTGTTCAATATTTTTCATATACTCGTCCAATATTTTTTAATACATGTTCAACATTATTCAAATACTCGTTCAA
>LR880968.1:961256989-961281583 GCA_904067115.1 Aegilops sharonensis | reverse complement strand
TTTTTCAAATACTTGTTCAACATTTTTCAAATAATTGTTTAACATTTTTTAATACTTGCTGAACATTATAAAAATACACGTTCAACATTTTTAATATGTATTCAATATTTTTCAAATTCATTTTCAATATTTTCAACTACTTGCTCAAGATATTCCATTTAATCGTTTCAACATTTTTAATACCTATCAACATTTTCCGAATAATTGTTGAACCTTTTTTGAATACTCGTTCAACACTTTTTATACGTATTCAACATTTTTCAAATTCTTGTTGTGCATTTTCCATATACTCGTGTCAACATTTTTTAAGACCTATTCAACATTTTCAAATATTGATCGACATTTTCAAATACTGATCAACATTTTTCAAATACTCGTTCAATATTTTTCAATACTTATTCAACATTTTTAAAATACGCGTTCAACATTTTTAATACTTCATTAAAAATTTCCTATGTATTTTAACCGACATTATATGGGAAATAAGCATGTGAAAACCGAGTAAAAAGATAAACACAGAAAATTCATGTTGAATTAGACGAGTAAAAATGAAGAAAAGAAAGAAAAGAAAAAAAAGGTTAAAACAGGAAAAGAAAATAAAGAGGTGCTCTCCATAGTGTACAACAAGTCGAATTTGACACAGTGGCTAAGTGCGTTGGCAATCAACTAGTTGATCCAAGGAACGATGCCTTGCGACCACCATTTTTAAAACTCGGATATTTCCGAAAATTCTCGCCACAGTGGGCCGGCCCGATATGTTGCGCTCTACGTGAGAGTCCCCCTGTGCATTTGAGAGTCCCAGCTCAATTTTCCTTCTAGCTGGCTAGGCGGTTAGCGAGCTGTTGCGAGCGGCCGCGGTGAGCGCGACGCTGCAAGCAGAGTCCAGCCGCCCCAGGCGCTTAGGAGCGTGTGGTTGGTGTAGGCGTTGCATGCGGATCCCGGCGTTCGTCGCGTGTAAGAGCTCATCCCTGTGTACTATTGTAAGAAGAGACGAGTGAAATACAAGAGAGAAAAAGTCCCGGCGTTCGTCGCCGCGGGCATTCATCGCCCGTCAAACCACTGTGTCTTGTATTCTTGTTTGATCGTTCGGCTTGTCGATCTTCGATTCCAACAATAAAGGCTGTCTAGGATGCATTAGTCCAAACGGCAAAAGATCGCAAACAACCCAGAAAGGCATCACTATTGAGTGAACGTGGTTTGCCTGACCATACAATACAACAGGTGGTAATACAAGATCATTAAAAAGAAAGCACGAGTTACCGCAGCAGCATCCATCTCCTGACATGCATCTGCTCTTCAGCTTGAACTGGACATGCATCAGGATTTTTTGATGATGATTTGGGCAGCAGGATGATGCGACTCAAATGCTCTCTTCACCAGTGGGACGACAGCTGCTTCCTTCTCACTATCCTCGTTCAGAACCGTTACAGCGATTTCCCGAAGAGTGCCAGCTGGCAAGTGCTCAATGCCAACCGGTAGGAATTCGGCAGACATGTAGTAACGAAACCACATTTGTAGCTTCTCAAGCCTTGGCAGAGCTCCCGCTAAAAAGACCAGCGACAAATAAGGACACTTCAAATTCAGGTGCTTCAGTGCTCCAAATTCTCTCCCCGAGATGATTACCCTCTCCTCACTATAAGAGCCAGTATCCAATTCTAAGTAGGCAAGGGAAGGCAACCCTGCAACAATACTGAAATTATCGGCCACGTCCGTGACGAAGAGAGTTAAACTGTAGAGCTCGTGGAGCTGAGCAACCCACTCGGGGATTCTTTGGAAATTGATGCTAGACAGATCGAGCTTCTGAAGACGACTAGGTGGGGTTAGTATGCTGCTCCAGTCATGCTCTGGTAGTAGGATGAGGCAGTCATCTCCGATATTAAGGCTCCTCAGGCTGCGGGAAAGCTTTCCAATGGAAGAGCGCAAGGCATCAATACGCATGTTCCACTCCAATCCATCCGCTTCATTATAAAACCGAACTTCCGAATACATCTGAAGTTCCCTCAAGTTGGCCAGCTCGCCGAGGCCCTTGATATTGTCTACCGAGCTTTCCAGAAAAGCAACACCTCGCAGGGTGCGTAGAGATTTCAACCTGTCAATCCCGTCAGGCAACACCACACCATCATAATAACTGATATGCGATAACCGGGGCAAAGTAACAATATCTGATGGAAGAAATGCTGGTTCATCTAGCCCTTCAACTTCTATTGTCTCTAATTGTCGTAGATCCCCAATTTGACTAGGTAGCATCAAATCTATCCTGCCGCAAAGAATCTTTAAATACCTTAGTAGAAACAACCCATGGATACTCGTAAGGTCTAGCTTCTCACATTTCTGATCTTCAAGGTGAAGTACTCGGACATACTTCAGCACTAGAAAAGGAGGCATAAGAGACCCTCTAAAAAGTAAGACTGATCGAACATGCGATAGTGACCCATTGATTGCGGCCAGTATTCCATCAATTTCTTCACCATCATAGTGAATGGAGACTCGACGAACCCTTTTGTGTTCCCTTGTCACAACTTGTGGCCCATCTATTACAAGATTAAAATTCTCTTCCGCGGCCTTGGATCTGATGAGATCAAGCATTATATCATGTACTTTGCAGGACAACACCTCATCATTGTAGTCTGTCTTCCAAGGTTGGATCATGCTCATGTTGATGAGCTTATAGAAGTAATCTTCTGCGACATCCTCTGCATCACACACGCTACTTGTACTCACAAACTCTTGAGCTATCCATTGCCTGATCAAATATTCCTTTTCTATCTCCTGGTCTTCTCGGTACTTACCAATATCAAGCAGGCATGTCTTAAGATGGTGAGGGAGATGCCTGTAGCTAAGATCCAATATTTGTTCCATATCTTTAAGATCATCATGGTTTCCTGCAAACACAGACACCAAAGAATTCCTTATAGAATCCCATCTTGACCTTGGGTTATGAGCCAGAAGGCTTGCTATGCTGATAATAGCGAGTGGCAAGCCACCACATTTTTTCAGAATGTCAGTTGAAATCTCTGCTGGTACATTAGGGCAAGCTTCTTGGGTACCAAATATTCTACTAACAAAAAGTTTTCTTGAGTCTTGGTTATTTAGTGGTTTCATCATATAAACATATCCTCTGCTATGTATGCAACAGTCATCAGCAACAGAGCGAATCCTGGTAGTTGTCAACACTCCACTGCCACAATTGTCATTTGTCAAAGCACATTTAATAATATCCCACGCTGAGGAATCCCATATATCATCAATTACTATGAAGTACCTAAAAATAATATCAAATATATTAAACAAAAGCATAGCCATAACATGTATGTCTTTTAGCACCAATTAAAAATGTACGTTGAAGCCTACAAAATGGTGTGCACTCACGTGTATACATGGCGCTACACACCCACATTTCAAAGTTTTTTGTACTCTCTTTGTTCCAAATATAAGGTGTATTAATTTTTTTAAAAGTTCAAATTCTCTATGTTTGACCAAGTTTAGACGGCAAATATCAATAACTACAACACCAAATAAGTATCATTATATTTACTATGCCATACATTCATATTATATTTATTTGGTATTGTATTTGCTGACAAAATGTTTTAAAAACTTGGTCGACCATAGAAAACATTTGAGTTTTTGGAAAATCCTAATCTCGTGCGTATCCCGCTAGATTCTATATGCGCACCTCGCCCCACGCTTCAGTCTTTTGTATCTATATTTGTACTGCTTATCCCTACCACTATTGTGCAACAATGGGAGGGTTGATTAATCCATACCAGTTATGCACATTGTCCAACGGACAAGATAGGAATGACTCTCTAATTCTGAGCTCTTGATGATTTCCATCCAACGGACAAGGCAAACTATTGGTGAAGTTGTACTTTTTATATAGGCTACTACTCCCTCACCTCTTCAATCCCTAGGCATGGAAGAAATACCATATCAACTAGGAAAATTCTAAAAGTTTTCATAAGTTTGTATTATATGGAAAACAAATAAATTATACTCCCTTCGTTCCTTTATGTAGAGTGTATTTTTTGGGCGCGGTGACCAAGACACGAAATTTAGGAGAATTTTGGACGAAAATACCCTTAACTAATTAGGTACTCCCTATGTTCCAAAATAGATGACCCAACTTTGTACAGTTAGTACAAAGTTGGGCCATCTATTTTGGAACGGAGGGAGTAGTTAGCAGCTTAATTAGTGCCAGCTAAATAAGCGACCTAACAAAGGCAACCGAATCTCGCTGCACCAGACTAAAATCAGTCGGTGGGATGGGAGAGAGAAAGAAATGTGAGTGCTCAGGGAGAGAGATTCTTTCTTTACCACCTTCCAGTTGGGGACTACACACTATTTTTCATCTAAGGCATGCAATGGGTGGTGGAATGGCACACAAGAAAAACTGAGAGGAAAAAAGAAATACACCCTACATTGTGAAATTTTTAGGAAAAACTAATACACTTTACATAAAGGAACTGAGGGAGTATAATGTAAATTTTAATGTTCCCATGCATTTTATTGAATCATATCTATGGCAAGAACAAAATAATTGAGAAAATCCCAATTAACCCAATAGATTTTTTTTCATGTAAGTTAATATTTTGTGACTCAAAATGGCATTTTAAACCTTCATGCATTTCAATATTAACATCATGCTGCCACTGGCTTATGGTGCCTTGAGTATATTGGCCATTGGATTGGGTTAATACCAAAAGACTTCGATGATATATCTCGCAAAGTAGAACAAAGTAATGACAGACAAGTCACCAAGAAAATATCGCAGTAGATTCTTTAGGTTAATGTATTTACATCATTAATGATTGTACTGCGACAGAGATTGATGGTGCATACCTCTTGTTCTTGAGCAACTCTCGGATTTTGTTTATGAGCTGCATTTCATTTAAGTTTAGTGCATTGAAACCATAGCCAAGCTCATGGAGAATTGCCTCAAAAACTTTTTTCACATTAGGATTCCGACCCACTGGAACAAAAACCACAGGATAGAACTGGGATTGAAGCTTGTCATACACTGCCTTGGCAAGTGTTGTCTTGCCCAATCCTCCGAATCCAACAATAGAGACTATCTTGAGTTGCTTCTTAGACACATCTCCACCCCCCTCCTTATCAGAGAGCCACTTGATTAGCTCATTTCTTGGCTCTTTAATTCCAACGAGCTCTTTCTGATCTTTGTATATAGCTGAAATGCGAGGGTCAATTGTAGTCACGGCAGCTACATTAGCCACGACTTCATCAACCTTGCACTTTTTACGCCTATCAGCCGCATCTTTAACTTGTTTCTTTATGTCTTTGATCGTGTCACCGATCGGATTGTGAGTCTTTCCCCACTTGAAGAGATTGAACATGTTCTGCATGAGCCCCATGAAGAAGCCTATATTAGAGGCATGCTCGATGTGTACCAAAAAGCCATCAACCACATCCTCAATGTCATATGACATATCCCTAACATTGTTGGCCCAGTGTATGACCTGGTCATTGAGGTTGTCTCGTTGTACCTCGGACACCTTGCAGAGCGCTAACTGCATCTCCAAAAGCTCATCTGAGAAATACTCTATGTCCGTCTTCGCACCAATCTCTAGATTGTACTCTTCCTTGATGAGGTCGCCAAGCTTGTAGAGAAGGCTGCCCATGGCCCCTGTTGCAAGATCCACAACTCTGTTGCTCATCTTGGTTTGCATGCTTGGAGCTGCATGGAAGCTATGGTGCTTAGGTTGCTCAGTACATTGTCCTCGCGCATCTTTGTAACTGATAGAATTAATGTCCTTGCATGCAGAATAATAAATTATTTAGATTAAATAAACCTGTTTAAGCAATGATGCTTGTTGAATTATTTGACAAGGCTCGCCATGGAAACTACCTCTGATTGCACAGTTGCGCCGACGATAGGTTTGTCCTTGCTAAAAGCATATTCAACCATATTCCGTTTTTTCTGGTAACACACACATTCTATCAGAAAGGAAACAGGGAGAAAATGAGAGAGGATGCATATATATACAACGACGGTCGAACGGGTCACCTTGGTGTCTTCTCGACTCTTGAGATCTCCCTTAGATTTCTCAGGCAGATATACCACAACCGTCAAAGTTACCTCATCCACTTTACCCGGCTCTTTGTTGAACAAGACATCAGTGATATCCCCTGCTCTAAGGTCCCCGTCGACTTTTGTGCTTTGCACGATAATATCGTCGGTGTACGGCATATCTTGTGGTGTAGTCTCATGCGTTTGCATTGTTATCTGGATAGTACACTTGGATTGTGGACACACAATGCCTTTGTTTGGTTGTGCACAGTACTGTTGGCTTGGTGTTTCGATGTTGAAGGCGTAGTAATCCTTTGTCTTGTTGATTAGCTTAACTATGGATGATATCTGTTTCTGACGCTCAAAGAGAAACTGTAGTTCGAGCGGCTTAATTCCAAGCATGTCATCCGAGTAAAGGCTTATCTGGGAGAGAAAAGCTAGACATGTTATATTACTCCCTCCGGAGAAAAAAATTGTAAGTTGTATTGTACATGTTTTGTGATGGTTAGTATATTTTGATGATGCATCGGTGCTCTATATTCTCGCTCCCTCAACTGACTGAATGCACAAGGTTAGATCCTAGAAGGATGATGTTAGTTTGATTGAATGGACAGAAATGGGTAATGGACGAGGGCTCATGGTTCACATGCATAGAGCCAAATTCAGAGGAGAACTCTAACCTTCAGATCTTTCAAGACACCCTAGATGCCAGGGACGACCCCCATCAAGCGGTAGACCAATTACAGAAAAATGATTGGAATTCAAAACTCTATCACTTTAAATGATGCATGTGTCTCTCTGCTCACATTAGACTGGTCAGACTAGTCACAATGAAGAGTAACATAGACTAGTAACATACACATATCCCTAGACTATATTACTATCTTCATAGTGGATAGTAACATAAGTGTGGTGTCATGCAAAGCTTCATTTATTAGGTTATAGACTCATATTGCATTGAGACATGTGATGTTGCAGTAACTAGCTAAGTTACTCAATTTATCTCTCTCATCATTAACTCATTGCCACATAAGCAAATTTGCTGAGTTGAACTCAATGTTACTGCTGAAGTTACTCCCACTATGAGTTAATAAGGAGAGAGATAGTTTGAGTAACTTAGCTAGTTACCGTAGCATCACATATCCTAATACAATATGAGTCTATAAACTAATAAATGAAAGTTTGCATGACACCACACTTATGTTATTACCCACTATGAAGGTAGTAACATAGCCTAAGGTAGCGTGTATGTTACTAGTGTAAGTTACTCTCCACTAAGGCTAGTCTTAAATGATCATGTGTCTTAAACAATGTATTTATTTAAGTGAATGGTACAATTTAGATTACCTTGTCAATGTGCTCATTCGTGATTTCTTCAGATTCATTGAGAATGCCAATTATATCCAATATAAAAGGTCTATCTGCTGGTTCCTTTTTCCTGCAGCATGCTGCAATTTTCATACATTTAGTTACCTGCTGGTAATGGGACAGTACTGTATGTTTTGGTGATTTATTCCACCTGTGCATCCACCTTCGAAGCACCTACATTTCACAAATGACACCTTTTATATTATTTACACACAGTAATCAGATTATGTTATTAGGGCAGTGTGTGTCCTCATAGCTCATCACCCCAAAGTCTACTTCACACAAAAAAACTTGTGCGAACCAACCTGTGGTTGGATGCTTAGAGGGACAGTGGCATCCCTAGCCCACCAGGGTTCAAGTCCAGGTGCTCACATTATTCCTGGATTTATTACAGGATTTCTAGCGATGTGCTTTCAATGGGAGAAGACGTTCCCATCGATGACAAGGCGCCTACGCTGACTTCGTAAATCTTAAGATAATATGTTGGCTCAGTCTCTCGAAGGTATTTATAGGGGTAGGATGCGCGTGTGTGTTCATTGGTGAGTGTATGCGCATATGTATGAGCGCTTGTGACTGATGTTAAAAAAACGTGTGCATGGCGGTTCATCGGAGCGTAGGATATTTAAATATGTTTCTTAGAGAGAGAGAGCTCGCGCTAGACCAGGGTTAGCCCCAACTATTGGTATATAGAGGCTCAGGATTCGAGTATGTGGCCCATGATGAGTACGCGGTGCGGGGGCGGCATGCTGCGACGGCGTGCATGCGACGAGCGAGAAGGTTGCAGAGGTGCTGCATGGTGGCGTGGAGACAGCGGCGGCATGGCGAGGAGGCCGTGGAGGAGGCGCAGAGGCTGCGAAGGCGTGGCACGGCGCAGCAACGTGGAGGCACTACACGGCCATGTAGAGGCGAGGCTGTGTGACGTCTTGCAGGAGCTGCGTGGCGGCACAGCGTGGTGGCCGTGGAGCGGCCACCGTGATGGCGCAGTGCCGCGTAGACGCACGCCATGGCATCAAGCGGCGATTTTGATGACTAGCCGAGTCAAGATTAGGAGGGAAATTTTTAGAGTAATCTTCATTAGACTAGTGTTTAGAGGCATGTACGAGTTGGTTGCTCCGGTGCGTGTGGACGTGCTCTGTCTTGGGCTTGATGAGGCGGGAGGAGGCGGAGCCACGGCCGCCCTCGTTGATGACGAGGGCGGCACCGCGCTCGACGGGCTTGGCCTTGATGCTGGCGAGCACTGGCGACCCGGACGAGTGGGTGCGGGAGGAGGAGGATGATGAAGACGAAACCCCCGCCATGCGCCGCGGCAGCCAAATGCCGCCGCCACTCCGGTGGGTGACAGGAGCTGGCGGCTGGGGCCGCCAGGTACTAGAGCGGCGGTTGGTTGCCGCCCTCGAGTTGCTCGAGGACGAAGTGCAGCGTCCGCCCACCTCCTCTGGCAGGGAGGCCCGGATGCGCTCGATCTCATCGCGAAAGTAGCCGTGCTGCTCGGCGTCGGGAAGCGGGGGGATCGGGATGCCTCCGGTGCTGAGCCTACACCGCCCCGTCACAAGCATGTCGGGCGGCGCCGGGTAGTTGGCCTCGAACAGGAGGTGCACCTCCCACTTGTGCAGGGTGCGACAGTCGAAGCCGTTGGCGGACGCACCGTCGCCAGGGAAACGCTCGCCCAGCGGACGCGGTGGCTGGTGTCGGGGAAGAGAGACGGGATGGGCGACGGAGAGAAGAGAGGGACTGCGGGCGAAGGAGAGTGTGTTCACTGGCCAGGAGTGGGTAGCCTTTTATAGCCGCCGAGGGGGCAGCAGGCGTGTGTGTATGCGTGGCGGGAGTGGGACAGCGCGTCACCGGGCAATTACTGCGCCGCCTGTGGGGAATCAGCAGAAGGCTGACCGGCAGAAGCCCTGGCATTGATTCCGCGCGGGAAATGAGGCGACGAGGAAAACGAGACGCGACTGGTCGCTGACTCGGTGGGCCCGCGGGACTTTTCGCGCGAAAATTGCTTCCCCCGGTACCACGGGCGCCCCCAGCGCACCGGGTTCGGCCTGGGTCCGCCGGCGCCAATTTCGGCCCTAGCCGGCGAATTTTGGGTCTCTGGGGGCGCGACTAGGCCGACTTTTAGTGCCGGTGGGGGGGGGGGAGTGGAGGTGCTTTGAGTTAGTGGCTGGTGTGGTGGACACGTCAAGTGTGCTGTGCGTGTGCTAGTGTGTGTGCACCTGGGTATAAAATCCCTCCTGTACTGCTCGATGGTCATTGGTTCGGTGCAAGAGTTTGAGCTTAAGAAAAGGCCATTCGTGCACTGTTTGTCGCCAATAAAATCTCTGTCAAGCACTTTTTCTATCTCCATTCGAGCGGGAGAGGGGATAGAGAGAGAGAGAGAGAAAGAGAAAGATGAGGGTTAGCCCCAACAAGCTACTAGTATATTATTCAAATAAGGGGTGATATGTCAATTCAATGTTGTGGGATGCAAAATAAGTCCTTTATCTAACCAAATGTATGCAAATTAAGTAGTACATACGAAAAGTTAAGAAAATGAAATGCAGAACTTTACATAGTTTGAAAAATGGAATATCTGCACAATGAGACAAAGGGCTCTTACATTAACATTATCTGGATCGCCCTTAAGTCCCGTTATCAGTTCTGTGAGTATAACACCCAAACTATACATGTCAGCCTTTTTTGATGTCTTGCCACCATTCACGTATTCTGGAGCACAGTATCCTCTACAAAGAAAAAAATGCCGCATTGATGCATTATATCATCAGGATATTTGTAAGTGTAAATTCCACAAAAGACAATAGGTTCTCTTAACGCGGGGCTTACTGTGTTATATAACGGGTACCACTGGTGTGTGTATGTTTATCAAATCTTGATAAACCAAAATCTGTTATCTTTGGCACCATATCTTCATCTATCATTATATTGCCAGGTTTGAGGTCCATATGGATAATATTATTTTCCTCGTGAAGGTAATGCAAACCATGACAAATTCCCTTGATTATTTCGTATCGTATACTCCATTCAAGTCCTCGTAATTCATCTGGACAAGAAGAGAGAATAACAAAATGTTCAAACTAACATGCTAATTAAACTGTATAATAAGGAACGTAAAACCCCTAAGAATTTGTACAACCCCTGGAATTAAATGTACTAGTAAGACAGAGATTCTTTTTGAGACCTTTTACAATACATCTAACTTTTTTGGTCCTTTCATTTTTGTGATCCAACGGTGGAGATAAGGCAATACTACATCCAGAAATGTGTAGTATATTGAGGCGTGAAGGACACTTTGGTCATTTTATTTTTATTATATTATATTATAGATAGATTCCCGCTGCCAGCTTTCGCTTGGTCAGTCCACGCACGAGGCGGCTCTTGCTGGAGCTGTCATTCAAGTTGTGCTGCATGGTCGCGGACCAGGCCAGTTCTCTTGAAGACCCTGCAGATAACCTACCTATACTCCCGCACCGATGAGTGATCGCCGGAGCTGACACTTGCGTTGCTCGCGAAGCAGGGATAGTGGAGTTATGGGGATGGGGATGAACGTTGGGCTCCGCAGGGTGTACGTACGGTCTTGGAATACGCTGCTCTCCTTCGCCCGTGTGCCGCCAAGCACGCCATCATCGTAGCCTCCCAGTCTCATCCCCAATCCTGTTCGGCAAGTTTTTTCTCTCGTCCCTGGCGGCTGCAACCCTAGCCGCCGCCAGGGCCAATCTCCCAACGCCGTTCTCCGGCGGCTCCCTTCCGCCGGCGACCTCGGTCGTCGGTGGTGAGGGGGGCCGCCGGATCCACGCGTGTGGATCGATTTTTCTCCCTTGTAGTTTAGGTTTTTAGGTTGTTCATCGTCTTTGCTTCGGTGATGACGATGGGACGCTGAATAATGAATCTTCGGATCCTTCCCTAACGAGGCCATCGGTCCTATGGTTGGGGATGGATTTGGAAACCAGTCTGTTCAAGTAAGGATGGTGTGGCGGCGGCGGCATCCTTGTGGTGGACCTGTGTCCTCGGGCTCCGTCGTGGCGACGACGGTTGCTCCAGCGTCGCCGCGGAGCTGGGGAGGTAGTCCAGGAGCGGATGCAGATTGCGGTTTACATCGACGACATCTGGAAGACGGAATATCTGCTGGGCTCGTGGTTTGTGGATGGCAGGTATGGTTTCCTCCTTCGGCGTCTTAGTCGTGGTGGGGTGCCAGATCTGGAGTTCGATGGCGTGTGTGGGGTGTTGTCCTGGTCTGATTCGTTCAACGGCAAGGGCTTCACTTTTGGTGAGCCACTTTGGAGGTCCGCAAAGCTGCATATCAGCGATGGAGCCGCGTCAAGCTCGGATGAGGTGGTGATTCGTCATTCTTTTCTTCGGTGGCTGCTGTGGTGATGCCGAAAGCAGTTGACGAGCATTGGTGTCAAGCTCAGAGATGTTTTACTATCTTTTCAGTTTTGTCATATCGGTCTTTACGTGATTTATACTTTGTTCTTTACGATATGAATAAGACATGTATTATCATGCAAAAAAAAAAGCACGCCATCATCCACTAGGTAGTGCTTAGATCTGATTGACCAGACAATAGTACATCAGCGGTGTTGTGAGGACGATAGGTTGATACTATCTCGTAGCGCAGTTTTGCATGACGTGCTTCTGGACGCAGTGGCGGAGCTTCTCAGGACCCAACCTGCGCAATTGCGCCCCCCCCCCCCCTGGGTGGCCAATATTTTTTTCTTCTGAAATGCTCCTTAGTACTTAGCCCTTATGTGAAGGAAAATCAGCCAAAAACACATATGTAGGGAGGCGAGGGCATATGACGGCGATCGATTAATATTCGTTTTCCTGCTCGATTGGTTGGAAGACTGAATCGACCGAGCCCTTGTGGACATAAATCTACCCACGGGGAAATTACGAAGTTGTCTTCGACAAAATTTTAAGCCGATATATATCAACCATTGATCTAACTTAATACTACACCATCAATTTGGTAGTATGATGTACCGCAAAAAGTTGCTTTTTTAAGGATAAAAGAGAAAAATTATTAAGTAAAGAAAGAGCTGCATGAAAAGTAACATTGTCATACTGATAAAAGATAATACGGCGAGGAGGCCAGGGTGGCTGCGGCGGCACGGTGAGGATGCGGCGGAGGACCTGCGTGGTGGCGGTTTCAACGACACACAGCGGCATGGCGGCATGGAGGTGCTGCTCTGCGGTTGAGGCCGCAGCGGTGCAGGGCAATAAGCCATGGTGGCGAGCCGGGCACGACCGGTGCGTGTTATGGGTGTGCACTGGATGTGTCGGGCGCGCGTGCGAGCGTGCGGTTGACGTTAGGAGGAGGCGTATGTCGCCGTTGTGCTCGAGTCCGTGCTCGAGTTCGGCTACATACTTCCGGCGTTTATCGCTGACGGCTGCCATGGCGGACGCGGAGGCGACGTGCGGGACGCACTGGTGCGGTCGGGCTCGACGGACGCGTCGGGTGCACGCGGGGCGTGCGGGACGCACTGGTGCGGTCGGGCTCGTCGGGTGCGCGAGCCGGGGCGTGCATGGTGTGGCGTCATTGAGGCGATCGGCGTGCGTCGCCGAGGAGCTCGACGTGTGTCGCGGGTGGAGAAGAAGCTCGGCGTGTGATCGTCGAGGAAGAACATCGTCGGGCGAAGGTGGAGGCCGTTGCAGCGGCGGAGCGGACGAAGTCGACGAGCACTAGGTCATGGCTTAGGGCGTGATTGATAGCATAAGCCATGACGTGTACGTGTGTGCGCGTCCGGGCGTGTAGGCATGCTTGCGTGCGTTTTGTGTATGAGTCCGGTAAGTAGTTCTGTAAGTAGCTAGCAGTCGATGCCGCGTGCGGGCAAGGCTGCAGGCAGGAAGATCGGATCAGCATGTTGCATGCATGGGCAGATATGGACCATTCCTTGAGGGCTGCGTTAGCTGCAGTTTCGTATGTGCGAGGAGGCAGGAGTGGCGTCCGGGTCTTGTCGACAGTACTAGTTGGACTGTTTATGTACGGGTGTGAGTTAAGAAAGAGAAAAGGATTCGGGTGTTCAAGCGCCCCCGGCGGCGCTCCGTGCGCCGGCCGGCAAAACTTTCCGTGTCTTTACTCCAGTCGCCGTCTCCTTTCTCCTACCTCTGTCCGTGAGTCAGCTGAGAGAGAGAGAGAGCAGCCAGGCTTGGCAACGACAGCTAGCTCAATCGATTCGAATGGAGCTAGCTAGCTACCAGCTCAATCGATTCAAAGAGCTAGCTAGCTCGATGTGCCGGCCGATCGATCCTGCCTTCGGTCGCGCCGCTCCGGCAGCCCTAGCCTCCACCCGCGTCGTGCTTGCCCCGGCCGCCCTGGCCTTCGCCCGCGCCGCGCTCGCCTCGCCTTTTCCTTGTCCATCTGTCCGCCGGATTGACGCGAGGAAGAGGACGACTAAAAAAGAGAGCTAGATGTGGGTCTGTTCGGTAATTATTCTTTTTTACGGGTTGATTATACGGGGTCTGAGTCTGTTCTCGCCTGCGCCGACCCGCATATACCCTTTTTCACGAACTGCAAAAGACTTATGCGAGTCAGGATTTTGCGGGGTCTGCTAAAGATACTCTTATAGATACAATCCACACACGAGGCGGCTCTTGCTAGCTGGAGCTGACATTCAATTTGTGCTATATGGTCGCGGACCAGGCCAGTTCTCTTGAAGACCCTCCAGATAGTCCTGGCCATGGGCAGCTCGGCCCGAACGGCCCGGCCCAAAAAAGCCCGACCTGGCCCGGACCCGGGCCTAGATTTTGAGCCCGAAGGCCGGGCCCGTTGTTTTCGCATTTTTGTGAAGGACAGGCCGGGCCGGCCTGAAGGCCGACGGGCTTTTACGTGTTCGGGCCGGGCTCGGGCCCAGAAAACAGGCCCGACGGCAGGCTGCAGATGACCTACCTATCCTCCCACACCGATGAGTGGTCGCCGGAGCTGACACTTACGTTGCTGGCCAAGCAGGGGATAGTGGAGGTACGGGAATGGGGATGAACGTGGGGCTCCGCAGGGTGTACGGTCTGGGAATACGCTGCTCTCCTTCGCCCGTGTGCCGCCAAGCACGCAATCAGCCACTAGGTAGTACTTAGATCTGATTGACCAGACAATAGTACGTCAGCGGTGTTGTGAGGACGACAGGTTGATACTATCTCGTAGTGCAGTTTTTTTGTGAAATACCCCTTAGTCGTTGGCCCATATGTAAGGAAAATCAGCCGAAAAACACATATGTACGGAGGCGAGGGCATACGACGCGGCTATCGATTAATATTCATTTTCCTGCTCGATTGGTTGGAGGACTTAATCGACCGTGCCCTTGTGGACATAAATCTACCCACGGGGTAATTAGGAAGCTGTCTTCAACCAAAATTTAAGCCGATATATATCAACCATTGGTCTAACTTAATACTGGTAGTATGATGTACCGCAAAAAGTCAACTTTTTAAGGATAAAAGAAAGAAATTATTAAGTAAAGAAAGAGCTGCATGAAAAGTAACATTGTCATACCGGTAATATGTTTATCAAGGCTTCTGTTGCTGATATACTCGAAACAAAGTAATCTTTCTCTTATCTGGGCCAAAACCAATTCTGTTGATCCTTCCTCTTTTATCGCTTCATGATGTGTATTTGAACAGAAGCCGAGAAAACGGACTACATTTCGATGGCTAATAATCTTCATCAAATTTTTAACCTCACGATTAAATAACCTGTCGTCGATTGTGTGTTCGCTCACAATTATCCTCTTCACGGCAATAATCCTATTGTGGAGCACACCCTGTTGGTAAGCATTTAAATGTGGTCATTCTCAGCCCTCTCACGCCAAAACAGAGACTTATTGCACTTATTAATGGAACTAGTAATATTTTACTCTACTTCCAATCTTTATTTGCGTACTCTTGAAAAGGTAAATCTTACCTTGTAAACCTCCCCAAATCCACCCTCCCCAATTTTTCTCATTTCAGAGAAATTTTCAGTGATCTCCTGTAAAAGTGCTAATGCGAGGTTCGTCGGTTTCTCAAATCCGGAAAGTATGCGCTCCAGGACAATTCCGTCCCCCATTCTAAGTGCACGGTGCTCTTGAAAACAAGAGAAAGCACAAATTAGTTTCCTTTAGACATGCTTGCACTGCATAAATACACAGTAAGTATTACTTACCCACTGGAGATTTAGCCGGTAGCCTTGTATGTGATCTACAAAGCAGAAATTGAACATCATGATATGAATTAAGTAAGACGCCAGAATGTTTCTCAGACATACACCAGATGTATATAGCAAAACTACTACTAGTAGTATATACACACAATTGCGAAACTGAGATATTTTCCTGCTGTTAAAGGGTAAAGTTTCAACCTGGAGCAAATATACATAGCTGGACATGGAAAAAAAAAACTTCAAACAGAAATTCATAGCAAGGAGATCCGTACCTACTGGAGAACTAGCCGGTACCCCTGTGTGTGGTCTACAAAGTACACACTCAAATTGCTCCGCAGATGTCCAAGCGATGTGGTCATAACCTGCAATAAACTCAAATTGTATAGAGGAAATGAAACAAAACATGATGCTTGTCCAACTGAGGCAACTCAACAATAGATATTTTCTTCCCATACCAAACAATCAGATCTAAAACAGGTAATCGAGTGAAGTAGCGACAGGGAGAGAAGGAAAAGTGCTCTAGACCAAGTTAATCGTGTGAACCAGCTACAGGAAGAGAAGGGCAAATCTTTTCTGTTCCCAAAATCAAACAAAATTTCATGGGCAGAACGGATCTAGGTTGCAGAGGAAAGTATGGAGGAAAAGAAGCAGACGGCACCAACCTGGGTGTTGAAGATGAAGGGATTGTGGAGGAGATGCGAGGCAAGGCGCAAGAAAGCGTTCTGTTCTGTTATGTGGCCATGGAGCAGTACACGAGTGCGCCATCGGCTTCAACGTCAAAGGATCAACGTCACAAACAGTAAAACTCGTTCTCTTCGTAGGACCACTAGAGCAATGAGCAAGCCCAACCACCTTATCTTAAAAAAAACGCAAAAAGCACCCCTAGCTCATACCTGTCCGGTCACCGTAGCACTTCTCATTTCTAGTAGTCATATCTGACGTATTGGGCTCCTTTCCAAGCGCACTTCATACGATAGGACATGACCTGTCTTGGTTGCCTGCATTTAGTCAAACCAGGCCCACGCGGAAAGAATCTGGCCTGTTTGATTACCCGCATACACTGTTGGGCCTGCATCGCAGGAACTTCAAAACAACTCTGGGCCGCGAACCAACCTGTATTTGGATGGTTAGAGGGACTGTGGTATCCCTAGCCCACCAAGATTCAAATCCTCGTGCTCACATTTATTCCTGGATTTATCTCAGGATTTTCAGCGATGCGTATTTAGTGGGAGGAGATGTTCCCGTCGACGACGAGGTGCCTACGGTGAATTCGTAAATTTCAAGATGATATGCCGAGCTGAGGCACAACAAGTGCACATGGATGGCCCCTTGCACGAGAGAAGGATGTACGTGCTTCTTCTTTTACCTCCACTAACCTCCTTCCTAATCTCGTTTCTTCCTTCTCCCCTCTAATCTACACAATGGTGATTTGATTCGAGATAAGCTATACATGGAAAAGATACACATCGATGTTATGGTTCCATTCATGCTATCGATTCGTAGTTTCGTCGACCGTAAATGCTCAATTTTGTGTTCACGTTTGGAGTTATTTTGAACAAATTTTGTCAATTTCGTCGCGCACGATTGACCGTTTGAAATTTTCTTTGACCAGTAGCCTAATCTTGCAGTTCCTTACAACATTCGTTTTGCGAGTTTTTCTATTTCACTCATCCCCATCCCCTCGCCGGACCAAACCCTAACCACTTCACTCCACTCCTCTCCGCTATCCAAGCTCATCTCCGGCGGTCTCCGGCATGGCGGGCAACGGATCCGAGTCCTTCACCTCTAGATCCGTCGACCCCGAGCTCATCCCACACGCCCTCCCAGGAGGAGATGGCCGTCCGTCTTGGGCTCCGCTGCTCCCGGGAGGAGGCCCGTGCACAACAACGCTTAGAGTCCTTCCGCCGGGAATCCATTGCGTCCGTCCAAATGATGCATGGAATCGGCACTAGGGCAGCTGTTGTTGGCCCACCCGAAGCGGTGCGGTCCGGCTGGCGTTCGAACGCGTTGGCGGACGCATAACCCCTTCGTTGGCGTGCTGAGACCATCGACGCACCATGTGCGTCGTCGAACGAAATCATGGCGCGGTGTGCCCTCGTGCGAGGCATCAGGCGTGGGATGCAGGGGCAGCCCTTGCGGCGGCGACCAGAACAACATTTTGCGAAGCGCAGCCGGCCGCCAGACATGGCCACGACAGAATCGGGCGAGCTTCGCTTAGATTAGATTTTACGGTGGGTGTAATAATTTGATTTTGAGGTTTTTACTTTGAGGTGTCCGATTGTATAATCAAATATTTAAGATGTGACCGGTCACTTCCGCGGACACGCCCGTTCACGTCCGCGACCATTTATGGGGCCGGATTAGGGCGCCCGACTGTAGATGCTCTAAATTTGTGCGTTATTTTCGTATCCACCTAGTATCTATACGACGGACTCCCCGTTAGAGAGTTGCCCTCCACAAAAAACAAAAAACGCACTCCAATCATTCCAACTTCCAATGAGAACCTTGACTTCAACGATGAGGACTGCCAACTGCCCGAAAGGACAGACATGTCAAAGCTGCACGCAGAGCATTCAATTATTAGTTCACACTATGTGCATCCAGAGTTCTTTACTCCATCAACCCGAAGAACAAATTCTCCTTCTCCAGACATTACCGACGAGCCCGTCGATTTACCTCCCCTCTGCCTGCCGCTCTGACCGCAGGCTTCGGGAAGGGCAATCCAGTGCCTCCACTCCGGCTAGTAATTTAGGTTAGAGTTTTTTTGTCTCGCAAGTGCGGCGCTCGAACGGATGACGGTACTTTTTCTTCGATTTTGTCTTCCTGGCTACGACCCTCCTCAATTTAGTCCGTATTGACGTAATCAACGGAGCTTCGGTGTAGATTCCTGTTGTCTCCTTGGGACGGTGAGATTAGGGTTTCTCTCATGAGGTCATTTTGTGTTATGTGCTTTAGATCTATGCAAGGATTCAATGAAGACAATTACGGTGTTGGAGTTTCGTCCCGTAGAATTGATCACATCAAATCAAATCATGACGTATGCGCACAAAAACTTTAGACAAGGGCCCTTGTCTTGCTCATTTTTTCCTCTTTATTTCATTTTTTCCTTTCTCTCTTTTTCTCCCGCTAGGGCATCTCCGAAGCAGACCATCAAATGGCCCGCATCCGTCCTAACCGCGCTGTCTATACACAGTTTTCCATCCAGCGCAGTACAACATCGGTCCGCGGAAAGGTCCAGATATCTGTTTTTTTGCAAATCAGAGACAAATAATGGAGGCTTTGCCGGAGTCCGGACATTCGTCTAGCCAATCAAAAGGTAGCATGTACACTCGTCTCCGTCTAGATGGCGGAACCGACCACTGGCTGTTATTGTTAACATAATTATTTTACTGAAGGCTAGCATGCATGTTAAAGATGATTAGCACTTGGATCTTTCGCAGAATCTTTGAAAATGACTAAATGGTATTTGGTGGAAGGTGTACTGGAAGTTGATTAGCACTAGGGACTTTGACGGAAGGTGTATGACTATCACTTGGCATTTGGTGGAAGCAGTACTACAGATTCGGCGGAAGGTGTTCTTGATTTGATTAGCATTGATTAGCACTGGATCAAATGGTGGAAACAAAAAAACAAAATGGCGGATGGTGTAGGAAAAGTGATCTGTTTTGAATTCTGAAAAAGTTCCTTTTTAGTACATACACGCATGTTTTTATGTAAATTGTGTCCAAACTTAAATGAATTAGGTCGTTTTTAATGAAATTTGTCTGGCTTATTTAACTTTATTTTAAAATGGTTGCCAACACGGTTGGATGGTCGGCTTCCGTATCAATGAGCAGACACCAGTCTGAAACGTCCTGCGGGCGGATGCGATGTCCGATTTGAAAGTCAGCATTAGCGATACCTTACCAAGTTACAATCTGGGAAAACTCACGTGTATAAGTCTGGACAGTAAAACTACACCTAATTTCTGCTCTCTTAGGCTATTAGCATCGAGAGCCATTCATTCATTCTCATGATCTAGCAATTATTGGCCGTCAGATCGCAATTAGTTTACCGTTCTCACACGCCCCCCAGCAAACGGGCCAGCTGTCCTATAGAGACGCTACTCTGGTCTGCCGTTGATTGCGCCTTTGTACCTACACGAACGTCAGCTTCCCCCGTGCGGTGCTACCTCTGATCTCTCCCCCAAGCGATCAGCTTGGTAAACTATACCTACAAAAACTTGTAAAAAGAAAAAAAATTCTCTGATCTCTACAATTACTTAAAAAAATAAAATCTGATCTCTCCTCGCAACTCGTCAGCTGGCTGGCTTTGTGGTGGAGCTCACTTCCCGATCCCTAACCTCTCGTCTCTCTCCACCGAGATTCCAGGGTAGGTCGCCGCCGCCTCCCATGCCCACCCCTCCCAATCCCAGTCTAGGTAAAACAGAGGTGCTGGTGGCTATCGTCCGAGGGAAAGGCGAAGAAGGCGAGGCTCTCCTGGCGGCGTGGAGAGGGAGCTGAAGCCGGAGTCGCCGACAGCGAGGGCCGCGGTGACGGAGGAAGGGGCGGTTGGGCGGTGGCTCTGCGGTAAACTCGCGTGAATGCCGTTCTCGGTGTTGCTACATTGGAGCTCTACCGGTGGCTTGGGTGCTATGATGTCGCCAACGCAGGCGCCACGATGATGTGGGATTGACGGCAAGCACCATCACTGCAGAGAAGGCATTGCTGGATTAAGGGCGAGCTGTTGCGTCCCATTTCTGTGTTAACCCAATCTAACGGCTACGCATCGGGCAATCTGTCGGCTGATGAGCCGGCTTAAGTCTTTTTGTTAGAGCATCTCCACTCACGCCGCCAACAGGCCCCAGGGCATTTTTTTATCATCGGCGCTTAAAAATCGGCCCAGTCGCGCCCCAAGAAGCCCACTTTTCGCCGGATAGGGCCGAAATTAGCGCTAGTGTAGCCAGCCCGACCCCGACGCACTGGTGGGTCCGCCGGGTCAGCGACTCGCCACTTCGTCGTCCTCATCGCCTCGGTTCCCACGGGAATCAATGCGCTGCCACGCTAGGCAGCCTGGCAGGGATTCGTCACGGGAGGCGCAGTACGCCGCCGCGTGTCCCGCCCGCACCCGCCACACGTGCTCACGCATGCCGCTCTCTCGCCGCCCGCCAGCCGCTATAAAAGCTGCCCCTCCTCGCCAGTGGACACACGCTCCTTCCCACAGTCTCACCTCTCACCGCCAACGATCTTCTCGCTCTCACTCTCACACCCTTGACGGCAAAAGAATGGCCGCGCGCGGGGTGGCTGTCCATCAAAAAGTATCGTCGTTTCTTTTTTTCAAGGAGTTCTTAGCAGGACAGCTTGTTAAGGTAGGCGGGCTGGCGGGCCGGAAGCATTGACAGGCCATCACGCATGGGCCAGGCAAGAAACCCTGCGCGGCCCATATACAGACAAGTGTTCGTCTGTCGTCGAGGCACCGCATTTTCCGGAGCAGAGCAGCGCAGAGAGTGAGTCGGAGCGGCGGCGTTCGCGGCGGCGGCGGCGGAATACGGCGGCTCCCGGAGTTTGAGCGTGGTCAAGGATTCGGCTTCGACTGACGTTAGGCTTCTCGCCCGTCTCTATTTCCTTCTCCATCTCGTCCTTGGACCGCCGACCGTCCTAATTCTGGATCCAAAAAACCAGGTGGAGGGGAAGAATGACGTCGACGGAGTCTCTTGAATCCAGGGCAACCCGTCCGCTCCGCCACGGCAGCACCGCAGCCACGCCGGGGCCGGGGCTGGGGGTGACGACCCGGTCGAGGGCGCGTGCGCAGCAGGAATCCCAATCCCAATCTGCCGCAAGGGCCAAGCTCCACGAGGCGGATGGGTGCAAGAAGAGGGCCAATCCCAATCCCAATCACAAAGAAAACAAAAAAAAGTGTTTTCAAACTTGAAAACTAATGGCACTAACGGAAAGTTTATAATTTTTCTAAAACTAAAAGCAAAAAGAATTAAAAAATAAAGCAAAAAACAAAAGAAAATAAATAATGCAGAAAACAAAACAAGAAAACTAGAAAAATAAATAAATATAGCAACAATAAGTATTTTGTTGTAAATAGAAACAAAATAAACTAAATAAAGCAACAAAAAAAAGTGCCACCTACTGGGCCCCCACGGCCTGAATACGACTAGAAACCCTACCATGGGCCAGGATTCAGGCCCGCGGGAGGCCCAGTAGGCCCACAGGCACAGATTGCAGGGTTAGGCCCGAAAGCCTGCTTTAGAGAGGAGCTCGAGAGGGAAGGCGCACCGCACCTTATAAACAGGTGCGCCTCCCTCTCAACTAGCGAGGTGGGACTAAATATTTGGGTTCGGGACAGCACAGGCCTTTGGTCCCGGTTGGTGGCACCAACCGGGGCTAAAGGGGTGCATTAGTCCCGGTTGGTGCTACGACCCGGGACTAATGCCCCCCTTTAGTCCCGGTTGGTGCCACCAACCGGGACCAAAGGCCGCGGCCTTTTTTCAACAGCCCAAAGGGCAGGAAGCGGCGGCCTTTGGTCCCGGTTGGTGGCACCAACCAGGACTAAAGGGTGGCATTAGTCTCGGTTTGTGCCACGAACCGGGACTAAAGCCTTTTCTATATAAGCCAGCACTTAGGATTTTTTCAGATTTCATCGCCAGTTGCCGCCCGACGACGCCGCGGACCTCCTCGACGCTGCCAGGCTGCCCCGCCGCCGTCGCCGTCGCCCGTGCCCCCGAGCCCACGCCGACGCCGTCCGCCGCCCACGAGCCCACGCCGTCGCCGGCAGCGCCCCTGCGCCACGCCCCGACGCCGTCCCGCCCCGCCCCGGCGCCGTCGCCGCCCTCGACGCCATCTGCCCCGACGCCGGCGCCACTCCCCGCGCCCCGACGCCGCCAGCCGTGCCCCGCCGCCCCCCCTGTGAGCACCTGCCCTGCCCTGCCCGCGCCCCTGCCCTGCCCTGCCCCACCGGCGCCACCTCTGCCGCCACGCCCCTGTTTTTTTTTAGTTTAATTTTTTTTCATATATATATATAATGTATGTGTATGTATGTGGCTATATGTTTTTGTTCATATGTTGCAATATGTTTTTTTTATTTTTATTAGTTTATTTTTTTGTTCATATGTGATGTATATGTGTATGTGGCTATAATGTATATGTGTATGTGATGTATGTGGCTAGAATTTGCTAAATATATATGTTAAAAATGTTTTTTTTTGGTTCATAGAAAGTTTTTTGTTCATATATAGAAATTTACAATTTTCGAAAAGTTTTATATATGCAAAAGTTACAATTTTAGAAAAAGAAGGATAGGAAAGAAGAAAATAAGAATAGGAAAGAAAGAAGAAGAGGAGAGGAAAAGAAGAGGAGAAATAAGTAAGAAGAAGAAAAAAGAAGAAAAAGAGAGGAGGAGAAGAAAGGAATAGTGGAGAGGAAGAGAAAATAGAATATTCTATTTTCTCTTCTTCTCCACTATTCCTTTCTTCTTCTCCTCTTTTTTTTTCTTTTTTTTTCTTCGATCTTCTCCTCTAGCTATTCCTTTCTTCTTCTCCTCTTTTTTTTTTCTTCTTCTTCTTCTTCTTCTTCTTCTTAATTTTTATCGGGAACGAGGGCGGCGAGGATCGCCGAGGGGTCGAGGGTCGGGAACTAGGGTAGAGGGTCGAGGGTCGAGGGTTTCAGGGTCGAGGGTTCGAGGGTTCTATAGGGTCGAGGGATCGAGGGTCGAGGGTTCCAGGGTCGTCTAGGGGTCGAGGGTTCCAGGGTCGTCGAGGGGTCGAGGGGTCGAGAGAGGTTTCCTAGTGTCAAAGTATTGAAGAAATCCATGGCTTCATCATTAGCCGGAAGTAACCAGGGCATGATGGTATGAAGTCCTCCAAAGTTATTCTGGAATGGAGTCCCGGATAGGATAATTTGCCTTTTTGTACGAATTTCAGCAAAGGCCTTCCAAATAACGATATTCGGAAGGTTCTTGCTGAACTTTGTACCAAAAAGCGAATTATCCTATCTGGGACTCCGTTCCAAAATAACTTTGGAGAGCTTCGTACCATCATGCACCTGTTACTTTCGCCTAATGATGAAGACATGGTTTTGTTGAATCCTTTGACACTAGGCAACCTCCCGACCCCTCGGCGATCCTCGACCCCTTGACCCTCGACCGCTCGGCGATCTTCGACCCCTTGACCCTCGACCCCTCGGCGATCCTCGACCCCTTGATAAAAAAGAGAAGAGGAAGAAGAAAAAAAAGAGGAGAAGAAAGAATAGAGGAGTTCTTTCTTCTCCTCTATTCTTTCTTCTCCTCTTTTTTTTTCTTCTTCTTCCTCTTTTTTTTATCGGGAACGAGGGTCGTCGAGGGTCGCCGAGCGGTAGAGGAAACCCTAATTAAATAGCAAGTATCGTCGGTGTGAGATACATGTGGCCGTCGGTGTCGGACACTACATCCACGTCCCACAAGTGACGTGGGTGTCGATGCCCACGTCACTTGTGGGACATAGATGTAGTGTCGTCATTGTTGTTGTCAATATACCCCCTCCCGATAGCTTCAACACGTGGGGGGGGGGTCGATATTACCCCCTCCTTGAAGCGTTCTCGAGGCCACCCCCTAACCCTTGAAGGGTTGTCGAGGCCACCCGAAACCCTAGAGAAGCAGCGTCGAGGCCACTAATTAATATGATTCCTTATTGTGATTAGCTAGCTAGTTATACGTTTGCCACTAATATATCCATATCTGTCTTGTTTGAATAATAATTGACATGTTGTAAATATTTGTAGAAACTATGGACACCCCGCCCCGAGACGAAGCACAAGAAGCGTTGTTGAGGCACATAATCGCAGAAGGAAGTGATGCCGTCAACTCGATGATGTTTCTCAACGACACCGATGGTCTGGAAGGAGAGGGTGAAGAAGCAGCTGGCTATGCTTATGATGGCTCCGATGACCCAATGCCGGTGGAAGAAGGAGAGGGTGAAGAAGTAGACCGTGAGGACTGCTCCGGTGATCACCGAACTGAGTCCGGCCAGGTATATATATTAGTTAAGCCTGTGCTGACTAGCTAATTGATGCATTCATTGTTTTGGTATGTACACATATTAATTAACTCT
>LR880968.1:961208026-961227241 GCA_904067115.1 Aegilops sharonensis | reverse complement strand
TTTATTCAGTAAGTAGTTAATAAAACTAGTTTATTTAGTAAGTAGTTAATAAAACAAGTTTATTTACTATTAGGATTATATATATATGATATTTTCATATTTTGAACCATTGAAATGCAATGACCATCGATAAATGGCCTATGTTTTGCTGGAGTGTTGATTAATTTCCGTTCCTGCAAATTTCAGGCGCTCGATATGCCTTTTTTAGCAAAGGTCATGCCGGATTTTTTGGGTTTTGCTGTCGAGTTATAATCTTTGAAGTTTAAACACAGGAGATGTCTGATGATGATGGGATCCCTGAGTGCGGGTACTGCTACGATGACCGTGGTGTGTGCGACAGGTTTCCTCACCTTCAAAATGATAGGTTTTTCACCGTGAAGCTGGAAGAGACCTTTGATGTTTGTACGGTACGCAACGACAAGCATTTCATCGTAATAAATATCATCACTCGTGCTTCTTTTGTTCAACGTGTAATTTATGGATTTTTTTCAATTCGACTAGTACATCCCGTGCCATGCTAGACCATATGTATTGGAGAAGTTTGGTTTTGGTTTAGATGACTTTGAGAATGTGGAGACGAGGAGGGCTCACTTAAGAACTAAACATGGTTATGATCAGTTTCTGGTTAAGTTCTACAATGCGGTCGATCGCTCACATTTCAGTTGTTCTAATTGGGAAGCTCTCTGCAAGGCATATGGATTTGAGGAGGAAAGGCGAATAAGATTTGATATTCGTCCCGAAGATTATGATGATGACGATAATATCGACATCTGGGTGGATGTGGATATGCCTCCAGTTTTACCTAGATATGAGTTTGTCAAACTAATTTGTTAAGTTCAGTAATTTATGTTGTTAATTTAAAAATATTTGGTGTTCGTACTCAACTTATTTATTTATAATTGTCAGTTTACACTACTAGAAATCCCCAAATTACCGACGGTGAAATCTAATAGCCGACAGGCCGTCGGCCATTTCTATAATAACCGACGGTGGTGGTAGTGTCCGACGGTTATTGTCAACTCACAGGTATGACCACTAATAACCAACGGTGTACTGAATTTACCGACGGGGAAAACCCAACTCTCGGTTATCCAATGTAATGCCCGACGGGTCGTTGTAATACCCGACAATTTTTGTTCTACCCTCGGGGATTACATGTAATACCCGACGGTGAAATTTAATAGCTGAAGGTCAAAATAAAACTCTTGGCTATGAGTGGAAATGACCGACGGTCCATATGTCACTGTCGGTTATTAGTTTAAATACTCTGCGGGGGATAGCAATAACCGACAGTTGACTTCCACCCTCGGTGATATGTTTCAATAGAGGGTTGCTATAAACATGTGGAACGATTAATGGTTGTATTCCAGATAATTTCCGTATAAGTAAAAATTTCAAAATTTTGGTTCTAGCATTGCTATTGTAACTGCATTATATTTTATTTTTCTTTAATGGGATGGTTAAAAAAATAGGTCGAAAACAATACAAAAGGATGGTTTAAAAAACTGGCATGTTTGAAAAAATGTGCACTTACACAAGGTATCACGAGCAAACACAATGTTGAGTGTCAAGAAGAGGTCTTCTTCCCCGGCCCAATTCCCTATCATCTCTGATGGTGTGGCCGACCCGGTTAAAGAGATGCTCAGCATAGGCTTGTATATATAGGTTGAGGTTGGCTCATGATTTTCTGCTACTAGTACGGGCTGATCAAAGATAATGGCGCAATTCCCAAGAACTCCGCACTGATGAACGAACTTTTCTGCATTCTGATGATTCGCCATTATCTTTGAATGGAGATCGGGAGTTAGTCCTTCACAAGAACTCCGCACTGACGAACGAACTTTTCTGCATTCTTCTTAGGTTCTCCATATCTTTGCTTAGGTTCGCCATTATCTTTGAATGGAGATCGGGAGTTTGTCCTTCACAAGAACTCCGCACTGACGAACGAACTTTTCTGGAGTCTTCTTAGGTTTGAATTATTAGTTATCTACTATAATTCAGGTTTTTCTTTCGAGATGCATATATATTATCCATTATTATTCTAGATGCATATCAATTATGTACTATTATTTGAGATGCGTACTAAATTATTTTATATTTCTTCTGAATTAGTTAATTGAAAGCTATTGCGGACAATACCGGCAGAGACGAAGGAGAAGAGGCTATGTTCGATCTCATAAGCTCCACGAGCCGGCCAGATGACGATCTGAATGAAGAAGATGATGGCTCCCAATATCTAAACAATACCGGGGAGGGTGATATGATATTCGATCGAGATGACCGAATTGATGAAGTGCCGAACTATGATGAGGATCTTGAAATAGCAAATACCGGCGAGGTACATCTTTATAGAAGCAGGCATCTAGTGATCATCACATGTTTTTAAATGATTTTATATATATATATTGACGAATTAAGATCTTTCTTCTTTCAGGCCTCCAGATCGAGCAAATCGTCTGCAGGGAGAGTGAGGGAGTCCTGGACTAGGGGGTGTCCGGATAGCCGGACTATCATCACGGTCGGACTCCAAGACTATGAAGATACAAGATTGCAGACTTCGTCCCGTGTCCCGATGGGACTTTCCTTGGCGTGGAAGGCAAGCTTGGCGATACGGATATGTAGATCTCCTACCATTGTAACCGACTCTGTGTAACCCTAACCTATCCGGTGTCTATATAAACCGGAGGGTTTTAGTCCATAGGACGAATAACAATCATACCATAGGCTAGCTTCTAGGGTTTAGCCTCCTAGATCTCGCGGTAGATCTACTCTTGTACTACCCATATCATCAATATTAATCAAGCAGGAGTAGGGTATTACCTCCATCGAGAGGGCCCGAACCTGGGTAAAAACATCGTGTCCCTTGTCTCCTATAACCATCCGCCTAGACGCACAGTTCGGGACCCCCTACCCGAGATCCGCCGGTTTTGACACCGACAGAGAGTGCGAGGCCCAGCCAAAAAGTTGAAGCAAGCCTAAGAAGAATGCAGAAAAGTTTGTTCGTCACGGCAAGCAGCCTCAAGAAAAAGCAGCAACAGCTTAGAGCTGACCAAGATCTGCTAGCTGATAGATGGACTGAACTCCTCGCAGCCGAAGGGTATGAACACAAACGCCCCTCCAAAAGCTACCCCAAACAGAGGCCGTTGCCTCGATCAGAGGAAGCACCCAAGTCACCAGCGTACGACATGGCAGATCGGCCACCTCGTGGCCGCGATAGGGAGGCCTCTAGACCCTCCGTTCAAGCCGTACCCCGACGCCGTTCAAAAAGTACCAGGGCACGGGAAAACACGCCGGACTTGCGAGATATATTGGAGGATAAGGCAAAACATACAAGATCGATCTACGGATCGCATGGGCGCCCCACGACACGTGATGATAACCGTCACGCCGGATACAGAAACTTCGGCAGGGCCGAACACAATAGACAAAGATCATTTGAGCTGCGTCGTGATATAGCCCAATACAGAGGCGCCGCACACCCACTATGCTTCACAGATGAAGTAATGGATCATCAAATCCCCGAGGGCTTCAAACCCGTAAACATCGAATCATACGATGGTACCACAGATCCTGCGGTCTGGATCAAGGACTATCTCCTCCATATCCACATGGCCCGCTGTGATGATCTACATGCCATCAAATACCTCCCACTCAAGTTTAAAGGACCAGCTCGGCATTGGCTCAACAGCTTGCCAGTAGAATCAATTGGTTGTTGGGAGGACCTGGAAGCCGCATTTCTCGATAACTTCCAGGGCACATATGTGCGACCACCAGACGCCGATGACCTTAGCCACATAATTCAACAGCCAGAAGAATCGGCCAGACAATTCTGGACACGGTTCCTCACAAAGAAAAATCAAATCGTTGACTGTCCGGATGCAGAGGCCCTTGCAGCCTTCAAACATAACATTCGCGACGAGTGGCTTGCCCGGCACCTAGGATAGGAAAAGCCGAAATCTATGGCAGCCCTCACAACCCTCATGGCTCGCTTTGGCACGGGAGAGGACAGCTGGCTAGCTCGAAGCAACAACTTGGCCAAACACCCTGATAGTTCGGATATCGAGGACAGCAATGGCAGGTCGCGTCGCAACAACAACAAGCGCCGCATCAACGGCGATAATACTGAAGATACGGACGTCAATGCCGGATTCAGAGGCTCTAAACCCGGTCAGCGGAAGAAGCCACTCAAAAGAAAATACCCAGGGCCCGTCCAACTTGGACCGCATACTCGATCGCTTGTGCCAGATACATGGCACCCCCGAAAAACCAGCCAATCACACCAATAGGGATTGTTGGGTGTTCAAGCAAGCAGGCAAGTTAGGTGCCGAACTCAATGACAAGGGGCTGCATAGCGATGACGAGGAAGAGCCCCGGCCGCCGAACAATAGAGGACAGAAGGGTTTTCCCACACAAGTGCGGACGGTGAACATGTTATATGCAACCCACATACCCAAAAGGGAGCGGAAGCGTGCAGTACGGGACGTATATGCGATGGCGCCAGTCGCCCCAAAGTTCAACCCATGGTCTTCCTGCCCGATCACCTTCGATCGAAGGGACCACCCCACTAGCATCCGTCACGGCGGTTTCGCCGCATTGGTTCTTGACCCAATTATTGACGGATTTCACCTCACCAAAGTCCTGATGGACGGCGGTAGCAGCCTGAACCTGCTTTTATCAGGATACAGTGCGCAAAATGGGCATAGACCCCTCAAGGATTAAACCTACAAAGACGACCTTTAAAGGCGTCATACCGGGTGTAGAGGCCAATTGTACAGGCTCAGTTACACTCGAAGTGGTCTTCGGATCCCCGGATAACTTCCGAAGCGAAGAGTTAATCTTCGACATAGTCCCGTTCCGCAGCGGCTATCATGCACTGCTCGGACGAACCGCATTTGCAAAGTTCAATGCGGTGCCGCACTACGCATACCTCAAGATCAAGATGCCAGGCCCTCGAGGAGTAATCACGGTCAATGGAAACACCGAACGCTCTCTCTGAACGGAGGAGCACACGGCGGACCTCGCGGCGGAGGTGCAAAGCAGCCTCTCACGGCAATTCTCGAGTCCAGCCACTAAGCGTCCGGACACCGCCAAGCGCGCCCGGAGCAACCTGCAACAAGACCGCCTGGCACGATTCAAGCACGCGTAGCAATACGGCCCCAACCCCAGCCCTCGCGAAATTGCGAAGCCAGTATTACGCGTACATAACTACACTCTGGAGATACCATGGGCATATGGGGAGGGGCACGACCACGGCACGCCAAGAATGCGGCTCAACCACACCAGGGGCTCCCGATTGTGTCATTCTTTTTCTTTTTTCTTTTTTTTTCAGGACTCCGTTTTTCAGAAGTCCTGTCCGGCACTAGAATCGCCGAACTCACGATGCAACCGCCGGGGAAGCAGCAAAACTCCGCCGAGTGTTCAGGTGGTCTCTATTATGAGCATTATACCTGTTTTACATACCATCCCTCAGCTTACCCCTGGAGGGGGACATGTTAGATAGTCCCATCCCTTGCTTATCGCACTATTTGTATCGTTCTGCTTTCATTGCAATACCTTTTTGAATAAACAATACATAGCTTTTGCCTATTATTGCACTCCTTTCTTTTTCTATATATATATGTTCATTTCATGACATGTTGCACCCGTACACTTTGGTACGGCCAATACACCAGGGGCTTAAGTACCTCAAAATAATGGTGTGATAAGTCCGAACACTTTCACAAGTGTGGCACCCCGAACTTATAGCATTATATGAATCGGCTCCGAATCATGTCTTGGGTCAATAGTTGGGTTTGCCCGGCTCCCGTGTTTTGGTACCTTACGTTCTGCTATATCAGCTAAGGTAGCACCGGGAGAACCACTGCGATTGTGCCCCAATTGAGCTGGGTCGAGCACCTCAGTGGAGAAAGCTAAAACTGACCGTCATGATAGGGCCAGAGCCGGTCGCTGTTCGAGAGGTTTTTTCGGGTCCCTAAAGACTTATGCCGCTTAGAGCGAGGAGCCGGAATTGTCCGGCCAAGGCGTGGAGAGCGCCCCGAACTCGGTTTTCCGAATACTAGGGGCTTCGCCGAAATTTAAAATTATAGATTTCTATGGCTAAGTGAGAGTGTTCAAGCATTATAAGTCTGGTTGCCTTGTTCGTTGTGGTTAGCGCCTCCCTAGATGGACCCAATAATGGGAACAAGAGTGCTCAAGTTTATCCCGAACACCCCAGCACTCGTGGCATGGGGGCTGAAGCCAATGACTTGCCATCTCTCAAATTTGATAAACGGCCGCACAGAAGGTAATATTTTAAATTAACAAGCGTTGCTTAGCGCATATGAACAAGTTTTCAGCGTACAGGATAACAAATGCGAGTCTACTAAAAAATTACATCTTTGGAGCACTCATCCGCTATTCGGCGGGAACCCTTCAGGAGGCCCTCATAGTACATTTCAGGCGTGCGATGCTCCTTGCCCTTCGGTGGCCCGTCCGTCACAAGCTTCTCCGCATCTAGCTTGCCCCAGTGCACTTTAGCACGGGCAGGGGCCCGACGGACACCTTCGATGCAGACGGAGCGCTTGATGACTTCAATTCGTGGACAGGCGTCCACCAGCCGCTGCACTAAGCCGAAGTAGCTCCCAGTCATGGCTTCCAATGGCCACAGCCAAACTATAAGGCTCCGCATGGCCTGTTCGGCGACCTTGTGGAGCTCGACCAGCTGCTTCAGCTGGTCGCTCAGGGGCACCGGACGTTCGGCCTCAGCGTACTGAGACCAGAACACCTACTCCGTCGAACTCCCTTCCTTGGCGCGGTAGAACGCGGCAGCATCCGATACACTACGAGGCAGATCTGTGAATGCTCCTGGAGAGCTCTGAATCCGGGTAAGTAATAGGTAATTCACTTTCACATGCTTGCTTTTGCATAAAGAATGCCTTACCTGCCGCTATCTTCTTTAATGATTCAATTTCTTGGAGGGCTTTTTGGGCCTCGGCCTTAGCAGCTTTGGCACTCTCAAGAGCCGAGGCGAGCTCGGACTCTCGAGTCTTCGAGTCACGCTCCAAACTCTCGTGTTTTTCCACGAGAGCTTGGAGCTCTTGCCGTACCTTGGCCAGCTGCGCCTCCCCTTCTCTCGCTCGGTGCGCTCCGCAGCCGCTTTGTTTTCGGCCACGGACACCGCTTCCTTCAGGGTCTCCACCTCGTTCGTGGCCCCTGCAGTACCCATGTTATTCCTGTTATTTTTTGCAACCAAAACCTTTTCTATAAGGTATTTCTTTAATAAGGTATTGCTTACCTTCCTTGTCCTCGAGCTCCTTCTTGGCTTGTCCGAACTCGTTCTCGGACCGCTCGAGGTTCCGCTTCAATGCATTGACCTCCGCAGTCAATGCGGCAGAGGTCAGCAGCGCAGCCTGCATTCCCATATTGACATACTTATGTTAGACTCCTGCGCATATCTTTTTAGATCCTTAGTCCGGTTTTTCTTTCTGAACACCGAACTAAGCATCAGAGGCTACTGTCTATGCGGTAAATATTTTTACATATTCTAAAACTTACCTCAAAGCCTGTTAGAAGGCTGGTACAGGCTTCGGTCAGCCCGCTCTTGGCGGACTGAACTGTCCGGATCACTGCACTCATAACAGTGCGGTGCTCCTCCTTGATGGAGGCGCTATTAAGCGCCTCCAGTAAGCTATCCGGTGCCTCCGGTTGGACGGAGGACACCAGCGTCTAACCCTTCTTACGAAGGGACCGCTTCCCGGACTCCGGAACCGCTGAAGGTTCCGACATGGTGTCCGGGCAAGGGTCAGGCTTAGAGCCCCTGGGGGTCTTGCCCCCCGCGCGCCTGGAGTCCGGGAGGTTGCCTTGTGGCACCTCCTGCGCCACCTCCTCTTGACCGAACCCCCCTTGGGGCACCGCCTCGGCGTCGTCCGCAGCGTGAGGCGAGGAGGCGGTCAGAAGCGAAGTACTCTGCATTTCCGACGAACCCAGGGATCCGCTCGTCGAAGCGGCTAGCTCGCTCTTGGGCGGGTTGCATAATTGTTCGACATTAGAGAACACTATGTAATAATAAAAAAGTCATGGGTATCCGGACACTTACGATCTCGCCAGGGGCTTGGCCCTTGTTGGCCAATCCTCCTCGTCGCTGTCGACGTTGGTAGAGAAGTCCGGAGGAAGGGTTCTTCCCTTCTTGGACCCTTCGGCCTCCCCAGTTGGGGCCGCCTTCCTTTTCCTCTCCTCCCCCGCTGGGGGAGAAGCTTCTTTTTCCTCCTCCTTGTCCTCAGGAGAAGATTCTGCTTCAGAATCTGACAGCACCTGGCGTCGGGAGCTCCTTCGAGTTCCCGTGGCCTCCTTCTTGGCCTTCTTCTCTGGCACCACATGGGGTGCCGGAGCCAGCAGCCCCGTCAATTGGGCGTCCGCTGGGTCTTCCGGCAAAGGAGCCGGACAGTTAATCTGTTCGGACGTCTTCAGCCAGTCCTGTCAAAGTTTAGGGAGTTTTAGATCCCACGTAGAGTCAATCTATGAAAAAAGAGTCCCGTAAAGGGTAAAATAACTTACCTCATCGGCTTGACGCCGCGAGCTGTATCCGCGATCTTTGTTAGCGGATGCTGGGGCTTCGGCGCCCTTGAACAGCACCTTCCAGGCGTCTTCGTACGTAGTGTCGAAGAGCCGGCTCAAGGTTCGGTGCTGTGCCAGATTGAACTCCCACAAATTAAAGGCCCGTTGTTGGCATGGGAGAATCTGGCGGATGAGCATCACCTGGATTACGTCGACAAGCCTAAGATTCTTGGCCACCAGGTTTCAGACGCATGTTTGGAGTCCGGATGTCTCGTCCAATTCCCCCACGTCAGGCCCGTCTCTTTCCATGACGAGAGCCATGTGGGGAAGCCAGATCTGAATTCGGGGGCCGCCGCCCATTCGGTGTCGCGGGGCTCGGTGATGTAGAACCACCCCGATTGCCACCCCTTTATTGTCTCCACGAAGGCGCCTTCGAGCCATGGGACTTTGGCCATCTTGCCAACCATGGCGCCTCCGCACTCCACTTGACGGCTGCCCACTACCTTCGGCCGGACGTTGAAGATCTTCAGCCACAAGCCGAAGTGGGGCTGGATGCAGAGGAAGGCCTCGCACACGATGATAAACGCCGAGATGTTGAGGATGAAATTCGGGGCCAGGTGGTGGAAGTCCAGGCCGTAGTAGAACATGAGCCCCCGGACAAATGGGTGAAGTGGAAAACCTAGTCCGCGGAGGAAGTGGGGGAGAAACACCACCCTCTCATGGGGCCTAGGGGTCGGAATGAGCTGCCCCGCGTTGGGCAGCCTGTGCGCGATGTCGTCGGACAAGTATGCGGCCTCCCGCAGTCTTGTGATGTGCCCCTCCGTGACGGAGGAGGCCATCCACCTGCCTCCCGCTCCTAACATGGTTGGAGAAGGTTGAGGTGGGATGTGCGGACTTGGGCGCTGGAGCTCGAGTGTGCGGAAATGGATAAGCAAAGGAGGCAGAAGGCGTAGGTGAAAAGGTGGATCCTTATCCCCTTATATGGACGGACGGAGTTATACGTCCCCCACCAAGCCTGTTAAAACTCGCTTATCTCCCAAGCACCGTAATCAATGGCGCGGATGGGTTACCCACGTCCGTATTGATGGGAATCCCGGAATAAGGGGGCACGATCTATGCTTTGATAAGACGTGCTAGGGAAACCGCCTCGCTAAACGCGCTAAGGTGGTACGGTAAAAAACGATTCATATAAAGGCCTGGCCGTAGTGTGATGTCACGCCACGGAATACGTCAGCAGATCTGTGCAAAAGTTATTCTCTCTACGGTGGAATGTGGAACTTGTTTTGCAGAGCCGGACACTATCCTGGTGTTCAAAACCTTCTATGAAGTATTCGGAGGAGGAACCCACCTTGCAATGCCGAAGACAATGTGCGCGCCGGACTCGTCATCATTGGAGCCTGGTTCAGGGGCTACTGAGGGAGTCCTGGACTAGGGGGTGTCCGGATAGACGGACTATCATCACGGCCGGACTCCAAGACTATGAAGATACAAGATTGAAGACTTCGTCCCGTGTCCGGATGGGACTTTCCTTGGCGTGGAAGGCAAGCTTGGCGATACGGATATGTAGATCTCCTACCATTGTAACCGACTCTGTGTAACCCTAACCTATCCGGTGTCTATATAAACCGGAGGGTTTTAGTCCGTAGGACGAATAACAATCATACCATAGGCTAGCTTCTAGGGTTTAGCCTCCTTGATCTCGCAGTAGATCTACTCTTGTACTACCCATATCATCAATATTAATCAAGCAGGAGTAGGGTATTACCTCCATCGAGAGGGCCCAAACCTGGGTAAAAAAATTGTGTCCCTTGTCTCCTGTTACCATCCACCTAGACGCACAGTTCGGGACCCCCTACCCGAGATCCGCCGGTTTTGACACCGACAGAGAGTGCGAGGCCCGGCCAAAAAGTTGAAGCAAGCCTAAGAAGAATGCAGAAAAGTTTGTTCGTCAGTGCGGAGTTCTTGTGAAGGACTAACTCCCGATCTCCATCAAAGATAATGGCGAACCAAGCAAGCCTAAGAAGAATGCAGAAAAGTTCTAAGATTAAGTTTCTGCGGTCTGATCGCAGAGGCGAATATCTTAGTCATGAGTTTGGCCAACATATGAGTGATCGTGGAATCGTTTCACAACTTACGCCTCCAGGAACTCCACAGAGAAATGGAGTATCGTAACGACGTAATCGAACCTTGTTGGACATGGTAAGGTCAATGATGTCTCTTACAAATCTTCGATATCTTTTTTGGGGTCACGCACTACTTACTGCTGCTCACACACTAAACAAAGCACCGCCTAAATCTGTTGAGAGGACACCACATGAGATGTGGCACGGGAAGAAACCTGACGTATCATTGTTCAAAATTTGGGGTTGTGAAGCTTATGTAAAGCGTTTACAGCCAAGCAAACTTGATCCTAGATCAGACAAATGTTACTTTGTAGGTTATCCCAAGGAGACAGTTGGGTATTCTTTCTACCACGCCTCCGAGAACAAAGTTTTTGTTGCAAAACATGGAGTCTTTCTTGAGAAAGAGTTTCTCACTAAAGAAGTGAGTGGGAGGACAGTACAACCTAATGAGATTAGTGAATCTTCGGCAACCGTTGATATGGCTAAGGAACCGGAAGAAATTCCGCTAATTATCCCTACAACCAAGCAGGAAGTTATCGCATGTGATGCCGAGACTTCAGACAATGTTGTAACTGAACCACGCAGATCAGGTAGGGATATCCAGCCACCTGAGTGGTTTCATAACGAAATCTTCATTCTTGAAGATGATGAACCTGCGCACTACAAGGAAGCGATGGCGGGGCCCAGCTCAAAAGAATGGCACAAAGCCATGAGATCCGAAATGGAATCCACGTACGAAAACCAAGTTTGGAACTTGGAAGAACTTCCAGAAGGTGTAAAGCCGATTGGTTGTAAATGGATTTTCAAAAGAAAGACGGACACGGATGGTAACATTACTATCCACCAATCTAGACTTGTCGCGAAAGGGTTCACGCTAGTTCCAGGAGTGGACTACGACGAGAATTTCTAGCCCGTAGCTATGCTTAGCTCTGTTTGGATATTGCTAGCAATTGCTGCTTATTTCGACTTTGAAATATGGCAGATGGATATCAAAACGGCTTTCCTAAATGGAAACCTCAAAGAGGATGTATACATGATACAGCCAGAAGGTTTTGTCATTCATGAGGATGCTGAAAAGGTATGCAGACTTCAGAAAGCCATTTATGGTCTGAAGCAGGCATCAAGGAGCTGGAACATTCGTTTTGATGAACTGGTCAAAGAGTTTGGCTTCATCAGGAATGACGAAGAATCTTGTGTTTGCAAGAAGTTTAGTGGGAGTGCAAAAGCATTTCTAATCTTGTATGTGGATGACATATTGTTGATTGGAAATGACGTGATTTTTCTTAGCAAAATAAAAGACTCATTGAAAAGGAGGTTTTCAATGAAGACTTAGGCGAAGCGGCATATGTATTGGGCATCAGAATCTATAGAGATAGATCAAAACGCCTGATAGCGCTTAGCCAAAGCACGTACATTGACAAGGTGTTGAAAAGGTTCAACATGGAGAACTCCAAGAAGGGCCTTCTCCCCATGTCACCTGGCACAGTGCTTTGCAAGAATCCGTGTCCTCAGACTCTCGATGAGCGAGTACAAATGAATGATGTTCCATATGCCTCGGCAGTTGGTTATATTATGTATGCCATGCTATGTACAAGACCGGATGTTTCCTATGCGCTAAGTGTTAGCAGCTGGTACCAAAGTGATCCAGGATTGGAACACTGGGCCGCAGTCAAGGGTATTCTTAAGTACCTCAGAAGGACCAAGGATTTAATCCTTGTGTACGGAGGTGATGAAGAGCTCATTGTAAGTGATTACACTGATGCAGGCTTCATGACTGACCCAGATGACTTCAAATCTCAATCAGGCTATGTTTTCATATTGAACAGTGGCGCAGTAGATTGGAAAAGTTCCAAACAAAAGACTGTGGCGGATTCTACGATGGAGGCAGAATATGTTGCTTCTAAAGCCTCCAAGGAGGCGGTATGGATCAAGCAATTTGTTGAAGACCTTGGTGTGGTTCCTAGTGCCCAGGACCCGGTGGAGATCTATTGTGATAATAGTGGCGCCCTGGCCCAGGCAAGGGAGCCAAGTTCGCACCATAAGACAAGACATATTCAACGCAAATATAAACTCATTCGACATCATGTCGAAGAGAGTTTAGTGAAAGTACACAAAGTTCACACAGATCTGAATGTGTCAGACCCGATGACAAAGCCTCTGCCACGAGCAAAGCATGAGCAGCACCGGATAGCCATTGGTGTAAGGGAAGCCATGAAACTGGATTATGACTCTAGTGCAAGTGGGAGTCTGTAGGAGATATGCCCTTGAGGCAGTAATAACAGTTATTTTGTATCTCCAAGTTTGCAGTGAATGTTTATGTTCCATGCTATAACTGCTATGATTCCCGAGTCTGCAATAACATGAGGCTCGGAGGGAAACTCATATGCACATGTGGTATAATAAACGGTAAAATGTATTCCTAGTCTTCCCTCTAAGACTGGCTCAAGTATTGCATGATTATCCTGTTTTCCTGATCATGCGCATGTCTATGCTGGCAATTTTGAGGGCACGGTGTTAGTAGAACACTTGTGTTGGATCGACCCAAATTGATGTTGTTCCATGAGATACATTCGTCACATGTTAATGGTTAATAATATATAGAAGTTAATGTTTGCATGATACCTTAGACCATGAGAGTATCGAGTTCCTTTGTGCTTGATTCGTGAACTTTGGGGTTTGTTAAACGTCATCCGTAAATGGGTGGCTATTATGGCGGCTTACGGGTTCACGAAAAAGTATGACTAGAAACCAGATAGCTCAAGATTGGGAATTGCTCCTCCGGCGATGGAGAGATATTCTCGGGCCCTCTCGGTGTCACGGTATCCATCTTCGTCTGGCCAGACACAATGTGATTTGATCACAGGGATGCCGGAACACAAAAACGTGAAAAGAGAACAAAACCGGTAACAAGGTAGCTTGCATAGTGGACAAGTTGTTGATCCACAGGGATGCAGATAAATATCACCTCGGGTATTTGTAACCTATCGTGAAGCAACGGGAATAGCACACGGCAACTGGAGGTTCACTTGAATATTTCTTCGTGTGGGTATAGGGATCAATATGTGTGTCCACGGCTTCGATGTTGATCATTGATCGGAAGGTGTTGCGGTCATGTATATACTTCACCGTACCTATAGGGTCACACGCTTAAGGGTCATCTATCTGTTGAATACTAGACAAGGAGTCTGGGAGAAAATCACTAATCTGGAATTGTGCCAGAACGCATCAAAAATTATTTTAAGTGGGTACTGGAAATGTTCTAGGCCCACATAAATATTTTCGGTTCGAACGGACGCTGAAAACTGTCGTCATGAATAGTGAAATCGCATTCTTGTTTGCTTTTCACAGATGAAAATCACTAATCTGAAATTGTTCCGGAACGCATCGAGAATTATTTTAAGTGGGTATTGGAAATGTTCTATGCCCACATAAATAGTTTCGGTTCGAACGGACGCTGAAAACTGTCGTCATGAATAGTGAAATCGCATTCTTGTTTGCTTTTCACAGATGAAAATCACTAATCCGTAATTGTTCCGGAACGCATCAAGAATTATTTTAAGTGGGTACTGGAAATTTTCTAGGCCCACATAAATATTTTTGGTTCGAACGGACGCTGAAAAATGTCGTCATGAATAGTGAAAGTGCTTTTTGGGTGGCTTCTTGGAGAAGCCACCTTGAGGGCCTTTTTGGTATTTCCCCCCTTGGCTTCTTGGAGAAGCCACCCTTGGGATTGGCCTATAAATAGGGGTGGAGGGGGCTGCCTAAAGGATCATCCCTTGCTCTCATACACATGCCATGCATTATCTGGCTTCTTCTCTCCCTCCCACGAAAAGAGTTTCGTAGAGTCGTAAGGTTGTCTGGGTTCCAGCAGGAACTAGTTCTGGATGGCGAAGCCCTGCTGGATAGCTGACACTGTATGTGTGCATCCCCGTAGAGAGATTGTAGTTTCGATCTTTTGCCCGAGGGGCTGTTCGAGTGTCCTCCCGAAGGGCTGCCCGGGTCTCCGTCCGAGTTTCGAGGGTCCTCCGGAAGGGTTGTCCGCGACATCGTCCGGGGGACTGTCCGACCGCCTCCCGGAGGGCTGTCCGGAGAGGGAGTACATCCTCGCGGTTGGGAGGTTGTAAATCCTAGCTGCGGGGATCTGCACCGACGATCTACACCGACTCTTCTTCCGCTGCGCTTCGAGTCGGTACGGATCAGATCCAACCTTGTATGCAGTCTCCATAGTGGTCCCGGGCGTGCTCTCTATACCGAAAATTTTTGATTTCCGTTGCATTCCCCTACAATTGGGTGAAAGAACCGCGGATTAGTTTCAAATGGATGTGCACTTGAAACTAATCCAAGCTTCTTTCACCTAGTGATTTAATAACTCATTATAATGTAAAAACAATCTCTAAATTGATACTGTATGAAAAATTGTATAAAGGTGTATGAATACGACCTAAAAAATAAATGGAATACGGAGTAATAGTAGCAGCGGTTGTCTCCTAAAGCGCTACTAGTAATTAGCAGTAGCGGTTGTTTTGGAAAGCGCTACTACTAAGTAGATATAGCAGTAGCGTGGGTCGGTAGGCGCTACTGCTAAGCTTTAGCTGTAGAGCCGTATCAGTAGCACGCTTACCCGCACTACTGATAGGTCAAAAAACCAGCGCTACTGCTAGGCTTTTCCCTAGTAGTGTGAGGGGGCGGGGATGTCGGACATGTGATGAGGGGGTGAGCTTCATTTTCATCTACCCCCTCCCTGATAACATCGACATGAGGGGGGACGTCGGACATGACATGAGGTGGGCGTCGGACATGGCATGAGGGGGGACGTCGGAAATGACATGACGGGGGGGATGTCGAAAAAATGTATGCAAACAATTTTTTAAACTTTTTAAACTCTTTTTTTGTTCATATATCATATGACGTTTTTATTGTTCATAGATGATCGATCATATTTCATATGTATGCAAGCGAAGTCGTTGTCGTTAGTTGTACTGATTAGGGTTAGGGTCATCAAGGAAGATGGAAAATAAGGAGAAACAAGAAAAGAGGAAGAAGGAAGAAGGAAAGAGAAGAAAAAGAAGGATAGGAAAAAGGAAAATAAGAAGAGGAACCCTCTCGTCAAATATGGTCATCCTCCTCTAACAACGATGATGCGAAGATTCCAGGATTGGTACATGGACATCTGCAGCATGTCTCGGAAGGATACTTTGACGCTGAGAGTTAAAGAGGAGCACGACCTTCTTGGAATTGATCTGTTGTCTGTTCCATATGAGGATTTCTTCCCGTTTTTCAATCAAAAGTCCCTCGACAAAGTAATCATCACTTGCTACTGTCTATAAGTACTACTTCTGTAATTAAGTCTCTATATATAGCTCAGCTCTTTCATTGCATGTATATATAATTATCCTCACTTATTATGCACATTGAGGATCGCCGAATGCAAGGAAAGAAAATTCGGTGATATTGGGTTCATAAACACAAATCTCATAGATGAATGGAGTGTCAAACATGATGCCAAACGAACCGAGGCCAGCTTGCTACAATTGTTACTTTGAAATCAAAACAAAGGTACAATACTCTTCCCTTACGAATTCAAGTGAGTGTTACTGTCTTGTGCATATTCGGTTTCCCTTATTACTCGAGGTTATAGTAATTTAACTGATGAGTTATGCATGCTTGCGCAGCTTCCACTTTATTCTGCTAGAGATTAAGCTTGTGAAGGGACTAGTAACCGTCATAGACTCGAGACAAAAATATCCCAAGGAGTATGCGACCATGACAAAAATGCTCGAGAAGTAAGTCCAATCGATCATTATCGCACCATATCGGAAACTTTGTTAATTTCTTGATATCAAGTAATTGTTTTCTTTGTCTGGCAGGGTTTGAAAAAATATCACCGGCAGAGCTGCCATTTAAACCCCCGCAAGTAAGTACTACTAGCTAGTTCCGCGCATATCCCACTGATTATAGCTAGTTTCATCAATACCATTTAGCATGCTTGCTTATTAGTTTGATTGACCTCTATTTCTTGTAAAGTGGTTGTGGCAGGAACCCAGGAATAATCACTTTGGATACTACATTTGCGAGTTCATCCGCCAAACGACCTGTGAGTGGGGCTACTCTGACAAACAATATAAAGTACGTAAGCAATAATATTCACAATTTTACTTTAATACCATCATTTGTGTTGAGTTTCATTCGTATATATGTATTGACCCCCTTCTTCAAATTATATGTTTCAGATGCGGGATGAACTCCTACCACAAGATCACATACGAGCAATTCAAGAGGAATTGGCGAGATTCTTTCATGACCACGTCATAGATAAAGACGGAGAATACCATGTGGAACTTGAGTTCAGATGTTAGGGGATTGTAAGAGATCTTATATTGTATATATGTAGCCAGTAGCGTCGGATAGATATGTGAAAACTTGTTGTTCGACCAATCTCTTGGAGAAGGAGAGGTCTATCACTTCTCTCTGTATATGTTCATGAAAATCTTCTGTACTTAATGGTTTCCTTTATTTTCTTACTATCTAGCTAGTGTGTCGAGTCCTCTCTATACGTATAGTACGTAGCATCGACCAAACACAGAGATAAGAGAGGACACTTCTCTATATTAGCTAGCTAACACAATATATGAAACCCCTAAATTAACACTACAAAAACCCCAAAAAAACCCAACCACCTCCCCCCTTTAAAAAAACAAAAACCTGGGCCCTTGAACTGCTGACGCGTGGATGCCTTTTGGTCTCGGTTGGTACTACCAACCGGGACAAAAGGCCCTCCTGCCTGGGCAAGCCGCAGCGGCCAGGTCGAGCGCCATCTATCCCAGTTCCTGGGCAAACCGGGACTAAAGGTATTGGGTTTAGTACCGATCCTTTAGTCCCGGTTTCGAGAACCGGGACAAATGGGCCTTATGAACCGGGACAAATGGGCCTTTTTCTACTAGTGTCAAACGGTCAGCATAAATTTATTTTTACGAGTGTAGCGCCAAAATACGGTATACGCTATGCCGACATTCCCGATATTTGACACTCCTTCAACTTTTCTTTTTGGCGGTCAGGTTCTTGCCGAGTGTAGTTTTGCTGATATAATACCCGGCATACATGCTAAAAAACTAATTCCAGTAGAAATAGGGTACAAGCTATTATTCGGGGATTGGGCCGACCTCTATGGCTTCTTGGGACGATGGGTATCCTAGGAGACCAACCTCGCATTCACATCGACACCGAAGCCGGTGCTGACCTGCCTCCAGCTGAGGAGTGGACCTTCTGATCATACTACTCCTAGGCAAGAACAAGCCAGGGTTCCTTCATTGTATTATATGAAGATTTGTTCTCAATCTTCAACTTCAAACCTCTTCATGCGAGTCTTATTAGATACTTTGTCTTGTAAGTATAGTCGTCATCTTGTCTTTTCTAAATGTCTCTAACTGATATAAATGATGATTCCTTTATTCTGTCAGGCTAATGCCGACTAAGGAGAGAGAAAACACTCAATTGGTTGGTTCTTCGACACAGTAAGTACCTCGGTAGAATTTATTGACATCCAGAAGGGAGTTGCCTTCAAACATGTGGTTAGTGTGCTTCATAACCAACAATTTGCAGATTTCTTCCTACATCCATACTTACAACAGTAACTTCGATTAAACATCTAGCTATATTACTTGTCTCCATCAATCATATTTTTTCATGAAGTTTTTTCGTCTTGAAGTGACCACTAGATCTTGATTGTGATTTTACCAAGGCATAGCATACGGTACTACCTTAATTCTCTGAAGAATTCTCTCATACCTTTGTATTTGGCAGTCATTAAAGATTAATTGGGAAGGTATTGGATATTTTGTTTCATAGCTCGTACCCATCTCCCTTTTAATTATAATTGGTTACTGAACTGTCCATCTTGTTTTGTAGAGCATTTGCTGAGTACAACCAGCTGTTAGTATGTAGCTCAAGGGCCATCGATAACAAGAAAAAGTCGCAACACATAGACAATATTAAGGTATCTGAGATACCGATACCTGATTTCAAGTTGCTTACACACTATAGTTTACAGAAGCCTTTTTAATAATGTAGTAATGTGTTGAAGTATCCTTGCAAACACATTCTTAATACGTGATTATATTACGTGCGAAATTTGATTATATACTCTTAACCATATGGCATTACTCATTTTTTGAGCATGAGTTTAGTGTCCTCAAAGCCAGCCAGGGACGATCTTTGGGGTTACTATGTTTGCAAACATATGGCTAGACTCAGCAAACCTGCGAAGACTGTAGAACTTAATCTCAGTAAGACCATATCTTTATAGTACTTCAGTACTATTAATACATGCACATCAAATTATAACATAATAACGAAGATCCTAACATTGATGGATGAGCAACCGATGCCTGATGATGAAATGAGGGAGATGAGAATAAAGATTGCTTCATCCCTCGACAAATATGTTATATATGGGATGACTGTGATACTGCCTTTACTATGATGAAAATTTGACTCTATGTTCATATTGCTACCACATGTGTTGTGATGATATGACGGATGTACTGCATATTATTTGACAACA
>LR880968.1:961180371-961194414 GCA_904067115.1 Aegilops sharonensis | reverse complement strand
CACCGAACCTTAAGTGTGTAGACCCTACGGGTTCGGGAGACATGCAGACATGACCGAGACGGCTCTCGGGCAATAACCAACAGCGGGATCTGGATACCCATGTTGGCTCCCACATGCTCCTCGATGATATCATCGGATGAACCACGATGTCGAGGATTCAATCAACCCCGTATACTATTCCCTTTGTCAATCGGTATTTTACTTGCCCGAGATTCGATCGTCAGTATCCCAATACCTCGTTCAATATCGTTGCCGGCAAGTCACTTTACTCGTACCGTAATGCATGATCCCGTGACCAAACACTTGGTCACTTTGAGCTCATTGTGATGATGCACTACCGAGTGGGCCCAGTGATACCTCTCCGTCATACGGAGTGACAAATCCCAGTCTCGATCCGTGTCAACCCAACAGACACTTTTGGAGATACCTGTAGTGCACCTTTATAGTCACCCAGTTACATTGTGACGTTTGGTACACCCAAAGCACTCCTACGGTATCCGGGAGTTACACGATCTCATGGTCTAAGGAAGAGATACTTGACATTGGAAAAGCTCTAGCAAAACGAACTACACGATCTTGTGCTATGCTTAGGATTGGGTCTTGTCCATCACATCATTCTCCTAATGATGTGATCCCGTTATCAATGACATCCAATGTCCATAGTCAGGAAACCATGACTATCTGTTGATCAACGAGCTAGTCAACTAGAGGCTTACAAGGGACATGGTGTTGTCTATGTACCCACACATGTATCTGAGTTTCCTTTCAATACAATTATAGCATGGATAATAAACGATTATCATGAACAAGGAAATATACTAATAACTAATTTATTATTGCCTCTAGGGCATATTTCCAACAAGAACGAGAGGCTCACCATGGTGGTGCCGGTGACGAGATCAGCCCGGGCGATCGACAGCTGTGAGGAAGGGGCCGGGATAGGACGGACAACCTAGCATAGACAAATCTTGAGGAAAATGGTGTTTGGACAAGGAGCTTCGAGAGGAGAAAGCTTAAGTGTGGCTCAGGCATTTCATTGAACACCTCATGTACATAGGAGGTGAGCTAAAGCACAACACACCTCTCACACACCTCTCCCAAAAAAAGAGAGCACTCCAGTGCTCTGCATGTGGGCGAGGGGTATATATAGGCATCTCATTGGTCCCGGTTCATGCCTGGAACCGGGAGTAAAGGGAAACCTTTGGTCCCTCTTCAATCCATTAACCGGGACCAATGGTGGTGGGCTAGAAGCGAGGACCATTAGTCCTGGTTGATGCCTCGAACCGGGACCAAAAGGGCCAGACGAATCGGGACCAATGCCCCACGAGGCCCGGCTGCCCGCCTGGCCTCACGAACCGGGATCTATGCCCCCGTGGGTCCCGGTTCGTGAGTGAAACGGGACTAATGGGCTTGCCCTGCTTGGACCCAAGCCCTGTTTTCTACTAGTGTATATTCCTATTATCGTGCTCATTCTTATATTATAGCAGGTACTCCATCATATCCTAATTAATCCAACAAAATTAACCATTTACTCTGCCCTAAGATATAGTTATATATTTTGATGTGGTTTGATATCCTGTTGATGTCTTTCTAGGAAAAAGTAAAAAGTAATTTCACATTGCAAGTGTATGCAAATACTACCTAGCTTTCTACTCAGCCTAGAGATAGAAAGGCTAAGAGCAACTCCAGCCACGCCACCAGAACGGCCTCCCCAGGCGATTTTTTTCCGCCGGCGCCAAAAAAACGGACCATTCGCGCCCCCATGAGCCCGTTTTTCACCGGCCAGGGCCGAAATCAGCACCGGTGGACCCAGGTCGAACCCGGCACGCTGAGGGGCGCTCGGGGGCACCGGGGCGAGCATTTTGGCGCGAAACAGCCGCGGGCCCGCCGAGTCAACGAGACGGCCGCTTCGTCGACCTCATCGCCTCGGTTCCTGCGGGAATCAATGTGAAGGCTGTCGCGCTGGTCATCCTCCATTGATGCCTCACGGGCGGCGTAGTGATGACGTCGCCGACGCGCGTCCACTTGCATAAGCCACGCGTCCGCCAGCATGCCGCCCCGCCCGCCACCCGCTTCGGCTATAAAAAGGTGTCTTCCCCGCCGGCGATTGCCACAACCTCTCCTCTCTCTCCCGCGAAAGCTTTCTTCCCCCCGACAAGATCCCCCCCCCCCCCCCCGCGAAAGTTTTCTTTCCGCCCACAAAATCCCCCCCCCCCCCCCCGCGAAAGTTTTCTTTCCGCCCACAAAATCCCCCCCCCCCCCCCCGCGAAAGTTTTCTTTCCGCCCACAAAATCCCCCCCCCCCCCCCCGCGAAAGTTTTCTTTCCGCCCACAAAATCCCCCCCCCCCCCCCCGCGAAAGTTTTCTTTCCGCCCACAAAATCCCCCCCCCCCCCCCCGCGAAAGTTTTCTTTCCGCCCACAAAATCCCCCCCCCCCCCCCCGCGAAAGTTTTCTTTCCGCCCACAAAATCCCCCCCCCCCCCCCCGCGAAAGTTTTCTTTCCGCCCACAAAATCCCCCCCCCCCCCCCCGCGAAAGTTTTCTTTCCGCCCACAAAATCCCCCCCCCCCCCCCCGCGAAAGTTTTCTTTCCGCCCACAAAATCCCCCCCCCCCCCCCCTGCCTTCCCCGCCGACGAGCGAAATGGCCGAGAGATACCCAGGCGATGGCGCAGCGGCGAACGGCTTCGGCTGCCGACACCTCCAGGAGCCGGAGGCGCGACTTCTCTACGAGGCCGAGTACCCGGCGCCCCCCGACATGCACGTACTAGGGGCTTGGAGGCTAAGTGTCGGCGGTGTCCCGGTGCTGCCGGTCCCCAAAGGAGCCGCACGGTGGGCGGAGATCGCCAACATCTGCTCTTCACTGATGGAGGAGCAGCGGAACGAGCCGAGGTACGCGCCCGACAGCGAAACGCTGTGGACGATGTACTTCAAGCGCCGCCGCAAGGAGCAGATCGCCTCCATCAATGGCATCATCCCGCGCGGCCCCCTCAACTCCGAAGGGCGGCGCGAGTGGTGGGGCGTCCCCGGTCGCACACTCGACGCCGTCCTCGACCACAACGAGACTGGCAATGTGCCGCGGTTGGATTAGCCGTCACGCCCCTCCTTCTCTCGCCGCCGCGGTAGTTCCTGGATACCGCGGCGAATGGAGGCAGGGTCGCCCTCCTCGTCTGGCTCCGGCTCGCCGGCCCTCCGCCCCGTCAAGCCCGAGCCGGAGGAGACACCGCTCGGACGTCGCGCGCGGAGCGGCGCCCTTGTCATCAACGAGCCCTCCCACGCGACGGCACCGACGAGGCGCTCCCTCCGCCTGATCCGGCCGAAGCCCGAGCCGGGGTTGCTCCCCGTGAAGACGGAGCACGCTGATGACCCACAAGTGTAGGGGATCTATCGTAGTCCTTTCGATAAGTAAGAGTGGCGAACCCAACGAGGAGCGGAAGGAAATGATAAGCGGTTTTCAGTAAGGTTTTCTCTGCAAGCACTGAAATTGTAGGTAATAGATAGTTTTGTGATAAGATAAATTGTAGCAAGTAATAAATAATAAAAGCAAATAAGGTGCAGCAAGGTGGCCCAATTCTTTTTGTAGCAAAGGACAAGCCTAAAAAATTTCCTATAATGAGAAAAGCGCTCCCGAGGACACATGGGAATTATCGTCAAGCTAGTTTCATCACACTCATATGATTCGCGTTCGTTACTTCGATAATTTGATATGTGGGTGGACCGGTGCTTGGGTACTGCCCTTACTTGGAAAAGCATCCCACTTATGATTAACCCCTATTGCAAGCATCCGCAACTACAACAAAAGTATTAAGGTAAACCTAACCATAGCATGAAACATATGGATCCAAATCAGCCCCTAACGAAGCAACACATAAACTAGGGTTTAAGCTTCTGTCACTCTAGCAACCCATCATCTACTTATTACTTCCCAATGCCTTCCTCTAGGCCCAAATAATGGTGAAGTGTCATGTAGTCGACGTTCACATGACACCACTAGAGGAAAGACAACATACATCTTCCCAAAATATCGAACGAATACCAAATTCACATGACTACTAATAGCAAGACTTCACCCATGTCCTCGGGAACAAACGTAACTACTCACAAAGCATATTCATGTTCATAATCAGAGGTATAATAATATGCATTAATTATCTGGACATATGATCTTCCACCAAGTAAATTAATAAGTATCAACTACATGGAGTAATCAACACTACTAGCAACCCACAGGTACCAATTTGTGGTTTTAGATACAAGATTGGATACAAGAGATGAACTAGGGTTTGAGAGGAGATGGTGCTGATGAAGATGTAGATGGATATTGACCCCCTCCTGATGAGAGGATCGTTGGTGATGACGATGGTGATGATTTCCCCCTCCCGGAGGGAAGTGTCCCCGGTAGAACAGCTCTGCCGGAGCTCTAGATTGGTTATGGCCAGGTTCCGCCTCATGGAGCCGGAGTTTCGTCTCGTAAGCTTGCCCACGATTTTTACCAGGATAAAACCCTTCATATAGCAGAAGAGGGACACCGGGAGGCCACCAAGGGGCCCAGGAGACAGGAGGCGCGCCAGTAGGGGTGGGCGCGCCCCCACCCTCCTGGACAGGGTGTGGGCCCCCTAAGGTATTTCTTCCGCTCAATAATTCTTATTAAATCCAAAAATAGGTTTCGGGAGTTTCAGGACTTTTGGAGCAGTGCAGAATAGGTTTCCAATGTTTGCTCCCTTTTCAGCCAGAATTCCAGCTGCCGGAATTCCCCTTCTGCATGGTAAACCTTACAAAATAAGAGAGAATAGCCATAAGTATTGATATATAATGTGTAATAACAGCCCATAATGCACTTAATATTGATATAAAAGCATGATGCAAAATGGACGTATCAACTCCCCAAGCTTAGACCTCGCTTGTCCTCAAGCGGAAGCCGAAATCGAAAAATATGTCCACATGTTTAAAGATAGAGGTGTTGATAAAAATAAAATACGGACATGAGGGCATCATGATCATTCTTATAACAGCAACATATATAGATTTTGTCATATGAATTCTTATTCTCAAGTAACAATCAATTCACAATGTCAAGCATGGTCCAGTAAATTCATCGAAGCTAACAAACTATAATCTCAGTCATTGAAGCAATTGCAATTTATCGTAACATCACAAAGATTCAAGAATAGAGCGTTTCAGCAAGTCCACATACTCAACTATCATATAATCTTCTAAAATTGCTAACACTCACGCAATACTTCTGGTTATAGACTTTTAGCCGGACACTGAGAAAGATAGGGGCTTATTGTGTTGCCTCCTAATGTATTCACCTTTAGGTGATGTCAACAATAACAATCCATGCTAACGAACATCCAATTGGATATATACATCATGATCTTTCAAACACGAGGAGCTTGCCAAAGGATAAAATGAAAGAAGGGAAAGGTGAAGGTCACCTTGACTCAAGCGTAAAGTAAAAAGCAAAAAGTAGGAACATAAAGTAAAAGATAGGCCCTTGGCAGAGGGAAGCAGAGGTTGTCATGCACTTTTAGGGTTGGATACACAAAATCTTAGTATGAAAGAACGTCACTTTATATTGCCACTTGTGTATGGACCTTTATTATGCAGTCCGTCGCTTTTATTTCTTCCATAACAAGATCGTACAAAGCTTATTTTCTCAGCACTAGTAAGTCATGCATATATAGAGAGCAATTTTTATTGCTTGCACCGATGACAACTTACTTGAAGGATCTTACTCAATCCTTTGGTAGATATGGTGGACTCTCATGGAAAAACTGGGTTTAAGGATATTTGGAAGCACAAGTAGTATCTCTACTTGGTGCTAGGAATTTGGCTAGCATGAGGGGAAAAGCAAGATCAACATGTTCGGAAGGTCAATGGAAATATACCTTAACTGAGATGTGAGGAAACATAAACCATTACGTTGTCTTCCTTGTCCAACGTCGACTCTTTTAGCATGTCATACTTAATGAGTGCTCACAATTATAAAAGATGTCCAAGATAGTGTATTTATATGTGAAACCTCTCTTTCCTTATTACTTCCTATTAATTGCAACGATGACCAAAACTATGCTTAGTAACTCTCAACAACATTTAAGCCTCATACTTTCTATGTGTGAAGTTATTACCATCCATAAGATCAATATGAAGTATTTTATTCTTTGTATTCCTTCTATTTTTCTCAAGATCATAGCAAGAAAGCAAAGCCCTTGACTCAACACTAATCTTTATTATAGATAGCTCACGGACTCGATTACATAAAAGAGATCACAAAGCAAACTCAAAACTACTTGATATCAAAACTTCAATCTACTAAATCAAGATACTACTAAAAGGATCGAAGTAAATAAAATGGAAAAGATAGGAGTGTGATGATGATATGATATCGGAGCACCTCCCCCAAAGCTTGGCAGTTGCCAAGGGGAGTGCCCATACCCATGTGATTATGCCTTCGAAGGTGATGGAGGTGGTGATGATGATGATGGATAATCGCACATCGAGCGTAAAAGCTCCTCCAACCTGCGGATAATGCCCTTGAGACCAGCGATATGATCCTTCAACAAAATATTCTCCTGTGTGAGATACTTATTCTGTATGCGAGCTAACTCAATCATCTTGAAAGCTTCAATCTTAGTTGGAGTAAAGAGGTTAGGTGAAGGTTGAGGGATGTCTTCTTCTTTCACTGCCGGGGCTTGAACCTCCATGGCTTCCATGATCCCTTCATCCTTGTTGATCTCTTCCGGTTCTTCTCTTTTCAGCTCTACCTTCAATAGCCAAGCATCCTTGTCTTCATTGTCGAAGGAGGGTGACACCATGGGGCTCTAGATCTGTAACAGAAAACAGCTCGAAACGAAAAACAGAGGATATTTGTGTGATACGGTGGTCAAAACTTTCGAGAGATTATATAATGAATTTTTACCGACCAAATACATAATGTGCAAGAAAAACGGAGTCCAGAAGGCACACGAGGTGTCCACGAGATAGGGGGGCGCGCCCAGTACGGGTCGGCGCGCCCCCACTCTCGTGGAGGCCTCGTGTCCTTCCCGGACTACTTCTTTCTTCCTAAAATTCTTAAATATTCCAAAACTGATAGAAATTGCCTTTAGAATTGTTTTGGAGTCGGTTTACTTACCGTACCACATACCTATTCCTTTTCAGAGTCTGGAACGTTCAGGAAAGTGTCCCTTATGTATTCCTCTGGGGTTACGGTTTCAATAATATTAGTTTCAACATGATAGGGTTACCTGAAATATAGTGTGTTTTTTTGACCGTTCACCACCCTTGGACTTGTGCCTTCGAAGTTGTTGGTTTTTATGGCACCGGAACGATAGACCTCCTCGATAACGTAAGGACCTTCCCATTTAGAGAGAAGTTTTCCTGCAAAAAATCTTAAACGAGAGTTGAATAATAACACATAATCACCAACATTAAACTCACGCTTTTGTATTCTTTTGTCATGCCAGCGTTTGACTTTTTCTTTGAATAGTTTGGCATTCTCATAGGCTTGGGTTCTCCATTCATCAAGTGAGCTAATATCAAACAACCTCTTTTCACCAGCAAGTTTGAAGTCATAGTTGAGCTCTTTAATAGCCCAATATGCCTTATGTTCAAGTTCTAGAGGTAAATGACAAGCTTTTCCATAGACCATCTTATATGGAGACATACCCATAGGATTTTTATATGCAGTTCTATAGGCCCATAATGCATCATCAAGTTTTTTGGACCAATTCTTTCTAGATATATTAACAGTCTTTTGCAAAATTAATTTGAGCTCTCTATTGCTCAACTCTACTTGATCACTAGACTTTGGGTGATAAGGAGATGCGATTCTATGATTGACATCGTACTTAGCAAGCATCTTACGGAAAGCACCATGAATAAAATGTGAACCACCATCAGTCATAAGATATCTAGGGACACCAAACCTCGGAAAAATAACTTCTTTAAGCATTTTAATAGAAGTGTTATGGTCAGCACTACTAGTTGGAATAGCTTCTACCCACTTAGTAACGTAATCAACATAAACTAAAATATGTGTGTAACAATTAGAGGCAGGAAAAGGTCCCATGTAATCAAAGCCCCAAACATCAAACGGTTCAATAACAAGAGAATAATTCATAGGCATTTCTTGACATCTACTAATATTTACCAATTCTTTGACATTCATCACATGACAAGACAAACTTACGGGCATCTTTGAAGAGAGTAGGCCAATAAAAACCGGATTGCGATACCTTATGTGCAGTTCTGTCTCCAGCGTGGTGTCCTCCATATGATTCGGAGTGACACTTGCGTAGGATCTGTTCCTGTTCATGCTCCGGTACACAACGTGTAATAACACCATCTACTCCTTTATAAAGGTGTGGGTCATCCCAAAAGTAATGTCTTAAATCATAAAAGAACTTTTTCTTTTGCTGGTATGTGAAACTAGGTGGTATAAATTTAGCAACAATATAATTAGCATAATCAACATACCAAGGAGCAGTACGAGAAGCATTAATGACCGCTAGTTGTTCATCACGAAAGCTATCATCAATAGGCAGTGGGTCATCAAGAACATTGTCTAACCTAGACAAGTTGTCTGCAACGGGGTTCTCAGCTCCCTTTCTATCAATAATATGCAAGTCAAATTCTTGGAGCAAGAGAATCCATCTAATGAGTCTAGGCTTAGCATCTTTCTTTTCCATAAGATATTTAATAGCAGCATGATAAGTGTGAATAGTAACTTTGGAATCAACAATATAAGGTCTAAACTTATCACATGCAAACACGACTGCTAAGAATTCTTTTTCAGTAGTAGCATAATTTCTCTGGGCAGTATCAAGAGTCTTACTAGCATACTGGATAACATTTAATTTCTTATCAACTCTTTGCCCTAGAACAGTACCTACAGCATAATCACTAGCATCACACATAATTTCAAAAGGTAAATTCCAATCAGGTGGCAGAACAATAGGTGCAGTGATTAAAGCTTTCTTAAGTATTTCAAATGCTTCTACATAATCATCATCAAAGACAAAAGGAATATCTTTTTGCAATAAATTAGTCAGAGGCCTAGAGATTTTAGAAAAGTACTTAATGAACCTCCTATAGAAACCGGCATGACCAAGGAAACTTCTTATACCTTTTATGTCCTTCGGACATGGCATCTTTTCAATAGCATCAACTTTAGCTTTATCAACTTCAATACCTCTCTCGGAGATCTTGTGCCCCAAGACAATGCCTTCATTAACCATAAAGTGGCACTTTTCCCAATTCAAGACGAGACTAGTGTCTTCGCATCTCTGCAAGACTCGATCAAGGTTGATCAAGCAATCATCAAAAGAGGATCCATAAACGGAGAAATCATCCATGAATACCTCACAAATCTTTTCACAAAAGTCAGAGAATATAGCCATCATACATCTTTGAAAGGTAGCAGGTGCATTACATAAACCAAAAGGCATACGTTTATAAGCAAAAGTACCAAAAGGGCAAGTAAAAGTAGTTTTTGATTGATCTTCCGCTGATACAGGTTTTTGAGAGAAACCAGAATAACCATCTAGAAAGCAGAAATGTGTGTGTTTGGATAGTCTTTCTAGCATTTGATCAATAAAAGGTAAAGAGTAATGATCTTTCTTAGTAGCTTTATTTAATTTACGGAAATAAATTACCATCCTATAACCTGTAATAATTCTTTGCAGAATCAATTCATCTTTATCATTAGGAACAACAGTAATACCTCCCTTTTTAGGAACACAATGGACAGGGCTTACCCATTCACTATCAGCAACGGGATAAATTATACCTGCCTCGAGGAGCTTCAATATCTCATTTCTTACCACTTCTTTCATCTTAGGATTTAATCTTCGTTGAGGATCTCTAACTGGTTTGGCATCTTTTTCCACTTTAATTTTCTGTTGGCATAGAGTAGGGCTAATGCCCTTAAGATCATCCAGAGTATATCCAATAGCAGCACGGTGCTTCTTCAGAGTTTTGAATAATCTCTTCTCTTCCTGCTCTGAAAGGTTAGCACTAATAATAACAGGAAATATCTCCTTTTCATCAAGATAAGCATATTTAAGATTAACATGTAATGGTTTTAGTTCAAACATAGGATCACCCTTGGGTGGAGGGGGATCCCCTAGAATTTCAACAGGTAAGTTATGTTTCAGAATAGGTTCCTGTTTAAGAATACTTCATCTATTCCCCTTCTTTCTTTCATAAACATATCATTCTCATGGTCTAGTAAATATTGTTCTAAAGGATCAGCAGGAGGCACGGCAATAGAAGCAAGACCAACTATTTCATCTTTACTAGGTAATTCTTTATCACGGGGTTGTCTACGAAATTTAGCAAAATTAAACTCATGAGTCATATCATCTAAGCCAATCGTAACAACATCCTTTTTACAATCAATCCTAGCTTTAACAGTGTTCAAGAAGGGTCTACCAAATATAATGGGACAAAAGTCATCTTGAGGGGAAGTAAGAACAAGAAAATCAGCAGGGTATTTAACCTTCCCACACAAGACTTCAACATCTCTAACAATCCCAATTGGTGAAATAGTATCTCTATTAGCAAGCTTGATAGTAACATCAATATCTTGTAACTCAGTAGGTGCAATGTCATGCATAATTTCTTTATATAAATCATAGGGTATTGCACTAGCGCTAGCACCCATATCACATAAACCATGGTAACAATGATCTCCTATTTTAACTGAAATAACAGGCATGCCTACAATGGGTCTATGTATCTTAGCATATGGTTTTGCAATATTAGCAGCTTCATCACAAAAGTAAATGACATGCCCATCTAAATTATCATCCAAGAGATCTTTAACCATAGCAATACTAGATTCAACTTTGATTTTCCCAGGAGGTGTATAAGTTCTAGTATTACTCTTACGAACAACAGTCGAAGTTTTAGCATGATCCTTTATCCTAACAGGAAAAGGTGGTTTCTCAACTTTAATAGGAACAATAGGATCACTATAGGTAATAGTCTTTTCTTCAACTTTAATAGGTGCAACTACTTTTACTTCAATTGGAGGATTATATTTAAACCACTTCTCCTTAGGGAGATCAACGTGAGTAGCAAAAGATTCACAGAAAGAAGCTACTATGTCAGAGTCAAGTCCATATTTAGTGCTAAATCCACGAAAAATATCGGTATCCATAAAAGATTTAACACAATAAAACTTAGGTGTCATACCTGACTCCTTACCATCGTCGGAACCCCAATCTTCAGAGTTGCGTTTAAATCTTTCCAATAAGTCCCATTTGAATTCAATAGTCTTCAGCACATAAGAACCAGCACAAGAAGTATCGAGCATGGTGCGATCATTGAGAGAAAGCCGAGCATAAAATTTTTGAATAATCATTTCTCTGGAGAGCTCATGATTGGGGCATGAATATAACATTTACTTAAGACTCCCCCAAGCTTGAGCGATGCTTTCTCCTTCGCGAGGCCAAAAATTATATATGTAATTACGATCACGATGAACAAGATGCATAGGATAGAAAATCAGGTGAAATTCCAACGTCAATCGCTTATAATTCCAAGATCCCGTTTCATCACATAACCTAAACCATGTCAATGCATCTCACTTCAAAGATAAAGGGAAGACCTTCCATTTAACAACATCATCGGGAATACCTGCAAGCTTAAATAATCCACAAACTTCATCCACAAAGATAAGGTGTAAATCGGGATGCAATGTTCCATCTCCTGCAAATGGATTAGCTAGCAGTTTCTCTATCATAGCCGAAGGAATTTCAAAGTGAACATTTTCAGTAGGTTCAGTAGGTTGAGGAGAAATTCTTTGATCTTCTGGTCGGGGAGAAGATGCCCCGAACAAGCCATTAAATAAATGTTTCCTTACCAAGTTCCACTCACCAAAAGCGCTACACTCCCCGGCAACAGCGCCAGAAAAGAGTATTGATGACCCACAAGTGTAGGGGATCTATCGTAGTCCTTTCGATAAGTAAGAGTGTCGAACCCAACGAGGAGCAGAAGGAAATGATAAGCAGTTTTCAGTAAGGTTTTCTCTGCGAGCACTGAAATTGTAGGTAATAGATAGTTTTGTGATAAGATAAATTGTAGCAAGTAATAAATAATAAAAGCAAATAAGGTGCAGCAAGGTGGCCCAATCCTTTTTGTAGCAAAGGACAAGCCTGTACAATTTCTTATAATGAGAAAAGCGCTCCCGAGTACACATGGGAATTATCGTCAAGCTAGTTTAATCACACTCATATGATTCGCGTTCGTTACTTCGATAATTTGATATGTGGGTGGACCGGTGCTTGGGTACTGCCCTTACTTGGACAAGCATCCCACTTACGTTTAACCCCTATTGCAACCATCCGCAACTACAACAAAAGTATTAAGGTAAACCTAACCATAGCATGAAACATATGGATCCAAATCAGCCCCTAACGAAGCGACGCATAAACTAGGGCTTAAGCTTCTGTCACTCTAGCAACCCATCATATACTTATTACTTCCCAATGCCTTCCTCTAGGCCCAAATAATGGTGAAGTGTCATGTAGTCGACATTCACATGACACCACTAGAGGAAAGACAACATACATCTTAACAAAATATCGAACGAATACCAAATTCACATGACTACTAATAGCAAGACTTCACCCATGTCTTCAAGATCAAACGTAACTACTCACAAAGCATATTCATGTTCATAATCAGAGGCATAATAATATGCATTAAGGATCTGAACATATGATCGTCCACCAAGTAAACCAATAAGTGTCAACTACAAGGAGTAATCAACACTGCTAGCAACCCACAGGTACCAATTTGTGGTTTTAGATACAAGATTGGATACAAGAGATGAACTAGGGTTTGAGAGGAGATGGTGCTGATGAAGATGTTGATGGAGATCGACCCCCTCCCGATGAGAGGATCGTTGGTGATGACGATGGTGATGATTTCCCCCTCCCGGAGGGAAGTGTCCCCGGCAGAACAGCTCTGCCGGAGCTCTAGATTGGTTCCGCCAAGGTTCGGCCTCGTGGCGGTGGAGTTTCGTCTCGTAAGCTTGCCCATGATTTTTTACAGGATGAAACCCTTCATATAGCAGAAGAGGGACACCGGGAGGCCACCATGGGTCCCAGGAGACAGGGGTGCGCAACTAGTAGGGGTGGGCGCGTCCCCCACCCTCCTGGACAGTGTGTGGGCCCCTTGAGGTATTTCTTCCGCTCAATAATTCTTATTAAATCCAAAAATAGGTTTCGTGGAGTTTCAGGACTTTTGGAGCAGTGCAGAATAGGTTTCCAATGTTTGGTCCCTTTTGAGTCAGAATTCCAGATGCCGGGATTCCCCCTCTTCATGGTAAACCCTACAAAATAAGAGAGAATAGAATAGCCATAAGTATTGATATATAATGTGTAATAACAGCCCATAATGCATTAAATATTGATATAAAAGCATGATGCAAAATGGACGTATCACACGCCGGCATGGTGGCCCCCGACGACGTGTCCGCCCTCAAATGGGCGAGGGAGGACTGCGTCCGCGAGCTGGTGCGCCGCCAGCGTCGGGCGTACCTACAGACCCAGGCCCGGGAACGCCCCCGCGCCGAGGCCCGTCGATATGCCGATGAGGGCAGCATTATCATCATCGACAGCGACGACGAGGTCGAGGCCGAGCCGTCGAGAGCTGTCGGCAACCCGGGCGAGGGGTGCAGCAGGGACGCCGCAGGCGAGGCGCGCGACGACGACGACGCCGGCGGCGGCGGCGACTACACCCGCTTCTACATACTTCTCGCCATGTAGTCGGCGGCGGCGGCGGCGGTGGCAGAAGTGGCTAGGCTTTTTAGTTCGTTTTTAGTTAGTTCATGTGTGTTTTTAAGTTTTTGTAAAAATTTGGACTAAAAATGGCCGAGTTCATGGAAAAGTCGCCGAGTTTGAAACAAAAATGACGAACTTCGCCGAACCCGCGGCGACCGTGGGCATGTGATTGGGAGCGAACCGAACCCCAGGGGCCAAACTAGCGCTGGCTCGCCCCCCAGACCACTCTTTTTCGGCGCCCGGGGCGGGGGGGG